>JASPKZ010000776.1:0-77834 GCA_030220185.1 Diploptera punctata
TAGAGCAAATATAAATTTAGATTTATTTTAAAGATGCCAATGTCCGGCATCTAATATAATATTAGACCCTGTATAGTTGAGACCGAAACAGGTCAACACTGGCCCACGGTGCATCATGATGATGATTAGATTAAACAGAGGTTGATTGGAAAACATTAGCTCAGGATAGGGATATATGGCGATCTTATGTCCGTGGGGCCATGAACCTACTGGTTTACAGTGCTAGTACGTTAGTTACACTTTCGTAAACTTGTAAAATCTAATGATGAATTCAAACTGTTGATATATTCGGTTAGTATACGCAGTTGCAATACTTTTAACGTAATATAATTATAGCGTCGGACGAGATTAGTAACTAAATTTTAAGTTTGGAGGCAACAAAGGGATTTAATCAGAGCAGCGCACAGTAGTGCAGATACAGGTGGCTGGTATGAGCACGGGGTACTTACCCTCCTCTGTTTCTCTTCTAATTAAAGGCCAGGGGATTACACTCGCCCTGCAGCAGTCTCGGTTCGAATCTCACAAGGGCATATTAGAAATTTGAGACGACTTGAGCAGAAACTGTAATAACAGTCCCTGGGGATACGTCATGACGTCATCACCATCCTCACTTACTAATAAATACATTTATCTTGAAAATGGTCCCACTGACATAAAGACATTGGAGGAAATAGTATATTACAATCCGAGACTGGGAAGTGGTTTTCTTATTTCGGGATTCTGCAAAACACTTCACAAAAATCTGTTGTACATTATTTATTTGCACAGTGATATAATAATAATAATAATAATAATAATAATAATAATAATAATAATAATAATAATACGCCCTAACTCCTCAATGTCACTCCAAGGTTAGGGATGTTGCAAGACTCGGTATCTGACCTCGATATCCTGAAACAATCGACCCTAAAGTGTTTGGAATTTACCAGAGTGAATCTCGGAGATAAAATTTCCCTCGCTGTAAATTCAATTTCCTCGCCGTCACTTCAAACTGACACATGACCTGCCCTCTATCGAGCGAAGCAGCAAGCTTTAATTGCATTATGTCATTTCCTCCAATCACCAAGATCAACAGCTCAAATATTGACATAGAAAGAACAACAGTACCTGGGGATCATCATCTCCTCCCAGGAGGCCTCAACTTTGATTTCCACAACACAAGCACACAATAAACACAATTACGGACCAACCCGAATTTTCTCAGTTGTCAAAACAGATACCGGGTGTGCGGGAGAAGAACTAGCGATGAGAATGGTAAAAACTCAATAATTTGTTACCAATTTACATGAGGAGTTCCCAGTCAATAGTATCATCATCATCATAGTACATTCACGAATTTAGGCCATTTGTTGACCTGTTTCGGCCTCAAGAGAAACACCATCCAAAAGTCTTTTGAGTGGACGTCCTGGTCTTCTTCTTCCTGCAGTCAATAGTAGTAGTAGCAATTATATTTTTTTATATACAGAATTTTAATGTTTACACATCTTCCTGTGCCTAAAGTTTTATTTTTCTTCTCCACTCGTCTCTCTCCATCCAATCCATGTCCTCCAATCCTCTTGCTCTCATTCCAGTACTTATTTCCTGCATCCACGAGTTTCGAGGTCTTCCTCTCCTCCTTCTTCCAGGTGGACACCATTCCAATGTTTTCCTGGGTAATCTTTGTTCTTACATTCGTCGTACATGTCCATACCCAGGGTTAAATTATACATATAATAAAAATTCTGAATTACAGTCTATAACTAACTAACTCACTGGCACTATCGAACCGGAAAGTTGATGGCCGCTCGGACATAAGTTGTACATATCCTGATTCAATGTTTTCCAAATATCCCTTGTTTAATCTACTTACATAAAGTCATCGTTAATTTTATTCTCCCACCTCATTCTTGGTCTGCCTATTGGGTAATTTTTCCCTGGTTTTCCTACAAGAAATGTCCATAGCTCTCTTTCATTCCCCATACGCGCAACATGTCCTGCCCATCGCAGTCTATGAGACTTAATTTCTATTTTTTTTGCAAATTCCCGAGGTTTCTTTCGACATTGCTGGTGTTCTCTCCTGGCATGGCGTACTTGTAACCCACTTCTGAGGTTGGGGCGCCTGGAAGGTGGGGTTACGGTGCCCCGATGATATGATGGGTGATGATGATGATAGTGGTGCGCCAGGAGAGTTCTTAATCCTAAGCTTAATCTAAGATGAATATGAATGATGATGATTGCTATGGCCATATGATTTTGGGGACCGTTTGGGCTTTGAAGTTTTCCTGACATTTGTCTTACAAGTGAGGAAAAACCCCGACAAAAACCTCACCCAGAAAAACTGTCCCGACCGTGGATCGAACCCGGGCCCGCTGGGTGACAAGGCAGCACGCTACCTCGAGACCACAGCGGTGGACACTTAACTTTTCTTATTATATCCGATTTCCTATAAATATCATATAGTTCACAGTTTTCAGGCTTCTCCATTCACCTGGCTCTTTTGTGTATCTTGCATCCTTTTTTTTTTCCTACGAACTTTATTCTCATATATTCGTAATATTTTATCCTCCCTTAAACTAGGAGTCCATGTTTCGAATCCATATACCATATAATATAACTGGCAGAATAACAGTATAATGTATTTTCAGTTTAATGTTTTTAGAAAGGAGTTGGGACGACAAGAGCCTCTGTAATGCATAATAGCACGCATTTCCAGAATTGAGCCTATGTTTAATTTCTTTGTGCATTTCATTCCTGTTTGTATTTATTGTTCCTAGGTATTTGAATTCAGCCACTTCCTCAAAATTTCCCTCATTTCAAATTCCTTATACCGACGTAGTTAAAAACTTGGGATTTTACTTAGATTCTAATTTAAATTGGCATGTGCAAGTAAAACAAACATCTAAAAGGATCTTCTCCATAATGCATTCCCTAAAGCGACTTAAACATTTTCTTCCTACAACTCTTAAAAGAATTTTAATCCAAACTTTAGTGATGCCGCATTTTGACTACTGTGACGTTCTACTAACTGACATAAGTGACGGATTGTCGGACAAACTGCAGCGTGTCCATAATATGTGTATCAGATTCATATTTAATGTTCGAAAATACGATCACATTTCTCCATTATTCCACGAATTGTCATGGCTACATCTAAAAGAGAGAAGAAAATCGCACTGTCTAATTCTCCTATTTAAGATCCTACATACCTCGATTCCCAATTATTTATCATCCCGTTTCCAGTATCTATCCTCAAACCATAACTTAAACACAAGATCACAACATAGTCTCTTACTTAATATACCGCAACATAGGACATCACATCACTCCATGTCATATACCATCTCCACTTCTCGCAACTGGAATTCCCTACCACAAGAAATAAGGGGCTGCCGGACATTGGCAACTTTTAAAAGAAATCTAAATTTATATTTGCTCTAAACTCGACTTCATTATTATCCAGTGTAAGATATATATATATATTAATTGGTGTTTCCCGTATAATGTATCATATTTATATTATTATTATTATTATTATTATTATTATTATTATTATTATTATTATTATCGTATTATTATTGTTATTACCCTATAAAATGTTGTTTGTACATGACATTTACATTGTTACATTTATTGTATCTTTAACTGTTTATAATTAGTATAGTGTATATCTATATTTGTCGAATATTTATTTGTATTTGTGCTGGTTGAGTGGAAGAGAGGGCCTTATGGCCTTAACTCTGCCAGAATAAATAAAGTATTATTATTATTATTATTATTATTATTATTATTATTATTATTATTATTATTAACTGTTCATTTCCATTATATAATATATTTCTATGTGTGACCATATATTTAGTTTTATTGATGTTTACTTTCAGTCCCAATTTCCTAGTATTACTCGTCAGTAAAGATAAATGTGGGGAGAATATCTTTTAGCGGTATGTTGACAGAAGTTAGATACCACTAGTGTAGAGGGATTTACAATTATTCTAGGCAGTTCATTATCTAAATTGTGCATCTCCCACATCTACCCCTAAACCGCCATGACATCAAACATCAAAACCGTGTTATAGTGTACAATTGAACATACGACAAAGGAAAACCCACTGATTTTTGTGATTGACGTGCGTTTTGTGTTCATTTAACTGCGCATGCGTACATATCTGTTTTATTAATTGAATGTCGATGTGACAGATGTACTATGATTTGAGAGCCTTTTAGCAGTACCTGCCTTCATTACATAAATGGCGGATCAATCAGGGATTAAATTCTCCATTACAATCTAAAAATCCTTTTCATTCCACAAAGGATAACAATACACATGAAAAGCTAGCTTTAAATCACTATACCGGGTGCTACAGAAATTCAATTATTAAGTCTGCCACGTAAGCAAAGTCCTGGTAGAGAAGTTAAATTAATCAAACATATCTGAGTGACTCCAATCATCAGCAAATATCTTCCAAGTAAGTCGAATGACATTTTGCTTTTCAATTTTGAACATCTTTCTGGTTTTATCATAATTCATTCATAGTGTTCTGCTCAAGAGGAGGTCTTTCACTGCAAACTCAGCATTCTCCACTCTTTCCTTGACTCAGCTTTCCTTTTTGTATCTGCATACAAACCATTTATTTTAATATTGTCTATCATCTGATGTCTTTTTCTGTCTCTAACTTTCTTTCCGTTGACCATTCCTTCTAGGGCATCCTTCAACAGGCAGTTTCTTCTTAGCCAGTGGCCAATCCAATTTCTTTTCCTCTTCTTTATGAGTTCCAGCATTGTTCTTCTTTCATCCACTCTGTCTAGCACATCTTTATTTCTTACTTTGTCTGTCCATTTATCCATTTTTCTCCATATCCACATCTCAAAAGCCTCCAGTCGCTTTTCCTCATTCCGTCGTAATGTCAAAGTCTCTGCACCATATAATGCTACACTCCACACAAAGCACTTCACTAGCCTCGTCCTTAATTATTTTGCCATAGTTCCGCAGAAAATGCTTCTCTTCTTGTTGAAAGCTTCTTTTGCCATTGCTATCCTCTGCTTTACTTCTTGACTGCAGTTATATTAATAATAAATATAGAAAGCAACACGAAGCTGTTTATACTATAGAATCACGGGATGCAGCCAACATATACACGATATTTAACGAACCTATAAGCTAACCTAATGAAATTTAACTATTCTAACCTGTCAAAGACCAACCTAAAAGCTAACCTAATGAAATTTAACTATTCTAACCTGTCAAAGACCAACCTAAAAGCTAACCTAATGAAATTTAAATATTCTAACCTGTCAAAGACCAACCTAAAAGCTAACCTAACAAATGTAAGCACTATAACCTGTAACAGAATGCAACGCCCAAAAAATAGTAAGTTCTGAAATTGTGAAGTATATGTGTACAGTTAATTAGTACATACTCTATGTTGGCTGCACTGGAACACGACTTTGTTTTTGGTTAGAATATTTGTTAAAGTCAATATGGCTGCCACGTCTTCATGTAGTTAAATATCATAGACTATTTAACTCATGCCCCAAACAGTAGTCAATGAGCGATCCGTTTTAATGAATTTTGTTTTACAACCTCGCTCTTTATCGATTTTCTTTATCAGCTTTATTTTTTCTGAACACCTCAGGCAATTATTTTTCTCTAACAAATACATTGAATATATAAAATAATAAACAGATTCCTTGATTTTACTGAGTTGTTTACTAAAAAACAGTTAATAACCTATAATGTTGGTTCCACTGTATTTATTATATACAACTTTCCTCATTAGAGGATTGCCTCAAAGACAAAGTGATACAGACAATTAATTTTTTAAATCGATAAAATGCATTTTGTTAATAAATTAAAAAAACGTCAAATTGTAATTGAAGCATACATACTATAAAGTGGAAATTTTATAAATATGGTTCCTTAAAATTGAAATTGATCCTCTAATGGCAGCGATGGCAATTTTAGAAAGATACATCCTGTCCAAATCTAAAGAATTCCAAAATTTAGCTAAGAATCCTGGTATAGTACCTCTTGCCCCTATCACCAATCCTGTGACTATCTAATTGGAATATACAGTTTGACGTGTTTCATTATTTCTCCACAAGGTCCATTCTTACAATATTGCGATCGTATTTGGTAATACGATCAAGCTGCAGTGATGAACAAATTATACATAACCAAACATTTCTCATTTGTTTTCGAACATGGCCGTTTACATTAAATATATAAATATTTTAAAATAACTATATTTAAATAATGATTTGTGAGTAAACAGCTTAATTTTATTCGTTAAATAGTCCTAACAAATGCCACTCTTGATTTTCAAATCCTCTAGATAAATTGGAAATCACTCGTGGCATTACTTATGAAAAAAATATATTGAAATAGTCGTCAGAAAAATTGTAAAAATCCTTGTAAATGGTGGGAAATAATTTGAAAAATGTAACTCCAAGAATAAAATTTGACAAGAGTTTATGAAGAAATTTAGAAAGTCGCGTCATTTATTGTACACTAGGGTAGGCCGATAAAACTCATTTTTTTATTTCGAAGTTGTAATAGCGTGGAAAAGTTGCGAATTATATAGACAAAAGAAAAGAAAGAAAATATATCAAAATCGGTTGACATCTTCCGGTCGCGCAAAGGCTATAAAGTTTGACAAAATATGAAAAAAAAAATAATTTTTTAGACTATTTAACTCATGCCCCAAATGGGAGTCAATGACCAATCACGTTTCAATGATTTCTGTTTTACAACCAATCAGAGTCGTGTTTCACGAAATATTTATCAGTGTTATAATTACCATATTAAAGAAAGCGCCTCCTTTTTAATATTGTGAACAGGTCTGACCATTATTTTGCAGTGACTGAGCCTGCAAGAAATACGGCTACCAGATTGTATATATAGTGCATGAATGTCAACACATGCCGCATGCGGGAGTTAATATAAAAACATTTGTACCAATTGATTATACTACCAAAGAAAGAAACCACTGTTTGCACTTTCTTAAATGTACTTTTTTCCCAGGTAACAATCCAGAAAAATATAATTGTCATATTTACATCATACGACATCAGAAATAAATTAATATACAGTTTGATGTGTTTCATTTTTTCTCCACTAGAGAGCATTCTTACAATATTGCGTTCCTTTGGCAATAAATAGTATGATCTGGTTGCAGTGATAAACAAAAGAAGCAGATGAAGCGTACCTATCGTTTCTCATTTGTTTTCAAACATCGCCGTTTACATTAAATATATAAATATTTTAAAATAACTATATTTAAATAATGATTTGTGAGTAAACAGCTTAATTTTATTCGTTAAATAGTCCTAACAAATGCCACTCTTGATTTCCAAATTCTCTAGATAAATTCACTCCTCACTTTGTGAGTCATGAATTTATCGATCATTTGGAAATCACTCGTGGCGTTACCTATGATTATTTCTGTAATTTTTTAATTAGATGTTTTCGTAATGTAACAGTTTGTAACGTCTTCAAACAGAGCCTAAAATATTGTGTTTTAATTTGGTTTAGATCAGTTGATATCTTCCGGTCGCGCATAAGCTCCAAAATTTGCCAGAATAATGAACAAGTTATATTTTTACGCATTTTTGGTATTTGATAAATAACTTGCAGAGTATTGATTGTCAGATCCCACAGATAAACATAAACGTGCTTAGCAAAGATCAGCAATACCTACTTGATATTATAAAAATAAATAATTGCAAAAATGAAGTTTTTTTCATATTTGCCAAACTTCAGAGCCTTTGCGCGACCGGAAGATGTCAACCGATTTTGTTAATATTTTATTTTTTTAATCAATTGAGTTGGTGTTTACTTGATGAAAATCCATATTTATTAATTAAATAAAAATAAAACGTAGTTTTATTTGATTTTCATATTTATTATATAATTCAGTGACAGCTGTTTCGGTACACTGTACCTTCTTCAGATATGTTAACAAATTATGAATTGTGTTCCAACTGATCTAAGCAACAATACAATAATCCCCTTTGTTAAATTAAAAAATTTAAATAAATATTGTTGTATTGTTGCTTAGATCAGTTGGAACACAATTCATAATTTGTTAACATGTCTGAAGAAAGTACAGTGTACCGAAACAGCTGTCACTGAATTATATAATAAATATTAAAATAAAAAAAAACTATGATTTATTTTTAATTAATTAATTTCATTTTTTTAGCTATATACGGGGTGAATCATAAATATGGCTATACGTTTGATCGCGTTGTGTGATGAAAATATTACCATTACAGGAAATATCAAATTACCGTTGGAAAGGCAATTATTTAAATTACAACAATGGAATAAAACAAAACAGTGTAGAACTTACGTCATTAGTCAAAATGGCGATGAATATGCAACAGCAAATTACAATTCCTGAATGAGCAATAACGTACGCTACAGATCGCGACGCCGCAAAACGGGCAGGACGTGAGTTTAACGTAGCATTGCAGTCGTCGACTGTGGGGAAGTGGAGAAAACGACTGCAGGAAACGGGAAGGATGCAGAAAACCAAACCTCCTGGAAGGCCTCGCATTAGCACGGATGCAGAAACAACGAAGAGAATTGTGGAGGCGTTCGACGCTAGCCCACAAAAATCAACCCGCCAAGCTGCACGTGAGCAGTGATTTGTTTTGTTCTATTGTTGTAATTTGAAGGATTCTCTTTCCAATGATAACATCATATTTCCTTTAGTAATACTATTTTCGTCACAAAATGCGATCAAACGTACAGCCATATTTCTGAATCACTCTTTTCCGCGCTATTACAACTTCGAAATAAAAAAAATGAGTTTTTTTCGGCCCACCATATTGCCTACACTTGCAGTTGATACCAAATACAAAACAGTAGAAATATGCAGTAATTGAATCGCATGGCGATGTGTTGGTTGGATGATGGCAGCAGGTGGTCAATTAATGGCCGTAACAAATACGTGGGATGGTTTTACAGGCTTCTGCAATTATAGTTTACATAACGTACGTTACAAAGTTAATCATTTCCACTCTCTTCAAACGTTTAATTTCAATTTCCGGTAAAACTGGCTTTTCTTCATTCAAAACAGAGCGAATTCAATAATTGAACTTATTAATTTATACCCACGCAATTAACACGTGACATTCAACATTACATTCAAGTAATTAGCACAGAAATTATAATAAATTAACAAACTCAATGGCACTATTGAAGCCATAAGTTCATGGTCGCGCGAAAATAAGCTCTCCAAACATCCCTATCCTGAGCTAATGTTTTCCAATCATCACCGCATAGCCTATAACCTTCTTCCTTCAAATCATGGATAATACTCTCCTCCCACCTCATTCTTGTCTACCTACTGGGTGTTTTCCTAAAAGACATTTTCATGAACCCAATTTTCATCCCCATTCATGCCGAATGTTGTGTCCATGGCTGTTTACGAGACTTAACTATTCTTATTATAAATTTGGAATAAGAATATCAGAAAATACAAAATTAAACACCTTATTGTTTGCAGATGACAAATAATAATTGCAAATTCAGTAGATAATCTGCAGAAAGGTCTGTATGAACTTAACAAAATTACAGAAGAATATGGATTGAAGATATCTTCTGAGAAAACAAAAATTATGGCATTTCAAGGTGTAGATCCTGCCAGAAGTAAAATTGTACTGGACAATAAAATTTTGGAGCAGGTGAATAATTTTACATATCTAGGATGCAATATCTCATATGAAGAAGAAAAGGATGTAAATGCAAAAATATCTAAATTTTTAAGAATTTTAGCTTAGGGTTAATAAATTCTATCTTCAAGCCACAGTTAATCCAAAAACATTCAAGACTAAAAGTGTATAAAACACTGGCTCTTCCAACTCTTTTGTATGGTAGCGAAGTATGGACGTTGAAACAAAAGGTTAAACAAAGACTTAGATCCCGCTGAAATGAGATACCGTCGGAGGACTGCAGGATACACACTACTAGATCACAAAAAAAAGTAGACATCTTAGAAGAATTACACATGGAACCTTTAGGAAACAAAATTTCTGATTATAAGTCAAGATGGATGCAACATGTTCATCGAATGGAAGATCACAGGATACCCAAACAAATGTTAAGATATCAACCTGCAGGAAGAAGAAGACCAGGACGTCCACTCAAAATACTTCTGGATGGTGATTTATTGAGGCCGAAACAGGTCAACAAATGGTCTAAATTCGTGAATGTACTATGTTGATGATTAACTGTTCTTATTATATCTGGTTTCCAATAAAGATATACAATTCACTGTTATGTATTCTTCTCCATTTACCTGCTTGTTCAACTCTCTTTAAACAAAAAAAATCCCTAAGAATTTTATTTTCAGATGCTCGTAATATTTTCTCCTCCCTTAACTGTAAGAGTCCACGTTTTGCATCCATATAATGCAACTGGAAGAATAACATTTTTATATATTTTCAGTTTAACGTTTTCTGAGAGGAGTCGAGAGGACAAGAGTACCTGCAATTTATGTGCATCGTAGTTATAAATAAAGTATTAAGATTTATTTTGCGAATTTACTTTATATTAGTGTTTGTGTGGCAAAGTTTAAGTTCATAAACTTCTTTCAACGGCCACAAAAATGGACTGTATGACTAGGATTCATTTAAAGAATACTCGAGTCAAATTAAATTTTATTTACTATAAAGAACATACATTAAACACTTCACTTCACTTTTGTATTTAATAAATCCATTGCAAGTTTAGTAACTTGATTTGTAACGCGGAGATGTAAAGTGCGTGTTAAGAGCACGAAACTTCAGCTGCATCTGCGGGCCTGAGGCTGACGCAAGACATGCTTATAGCATTCAGACCCAATATTCCAGAAGCTTATATATACAAATGAACTTAATTTCGCGGACAAAAATTGAGCGCGAAAAGCTACAAGGGCCAATGAAAAATTGATATATTTAATTGTGATGATCTTGAAGAAGATTTTCGGGCTGTAGGCCGTGGTCGTGAGGCTTGTAGTTCCCCGACGTTTCGCCAGAGACTGCGTCCGGCATCCTCAAGAGTTGTGTCGTGAGGCTAGTAGTTCCCCGACGTTTCGCCAGAGACTGCGTTTGGCATCCTCAAGGATTGTCTCAGTGGTCGTGAGGCTTGTAGTTCCCCGACGTTTCCGCCAGAGACTGCGTTTGGCATCCTCAAGGGTTGTCTTGAGACTTCTTCAACTCTTGTTACGGCAGGGGTCTATTTATTAGTTCGATTTGCCCTTCTTTTGGGGCGGAATTGAACACTTTTATTTTAATTACTTAGAAATTTCAAACCCAATTCAACCCCCAATGACTCTAACAAAAATTACTAACAATTTTAAGTATAGAGGTAAACAAATAAATGAAGGCATAGGAAACCACGGCCTACGAAACAAGCTTTGAGGATGCCAGACGCAGTCTCTGGCGAAACGCCGGGGAACTACAAGCTTCACGACCACGGCCTACAGCCCGAAAATCTTCTTCAAGATCATCATAGCAATTCCTCTACGACGATATATTTAATTGTTTGCCGCCCAACTATGGTAAGACAAAAGGCATGTAAGAATGACGTGCGATATTTTTGATGATGCAAGTGTTCTAAATTATTCCCGTAAGAACTTTAACGCTAGAAGGACTTATAGTACATGTATTACGCAATTAAATGCAGGTCATATAAAACTTTCAAATAAATTACATAAAAAAGCAAATAAAACAAAAATTATCCAATTAGATTTTATTAATTTATTCATTAGTTGACTTGACGCCTTTTTTTACGATTCGAAATATATACAGAGTGTTGCAAAAACACCGACTTTGGAAGTGAGGTAGTATCCAATGCCCGGACATTATGCGTTTTCACTGCATCTGATTCCTGTTTGTAATTATTCAATTCTTCTTCTTATTCTTCATCACGATTTAGGCATTTTACTAGCCTGTTCCGGCTCTAAATTGCTGCTATTTCTATATTTTCTTTGGTCTTCCCAAACTTCTTCTTCCTCTTGGTGAATAGTTGTATGCTGCTTTTGGTATTCTGATCTCAGTCATCCTTGCCAAGTGTTCTTTCCAGTTTGTTCTGTATTTCACTATTGTTGTGTTTAATTCCTCACTTTTATTTGTTGTCTTATTTCTGTGTTGTGTTTTTTTGTCTGTTGTAATTATTTAACAATGAGTTAATTAAATATAAAAATACCGCTAACAAAGGAAATGTATCGTTAAAATATAATTTCAACTCACGATTCGTCTTCATGACGAGAAAAAAAGAATAGAAAAACATTTAATCAGTTTTGTCGAGACCATGATTACAACCCGAGACTTCATAAATGCGAGTCTCAAATATTACTTCTCCAGACAATTCGGTATTTTTCAAATATTTTCTTTGTCTCTTTTTCTGAGAATTCGTAATCATTGTCTGTTTTATTCATTTAATTTTTCTTATATTTTTCTCGTTCCCTTGATGTCTATCTTCATTTTCCACTTCGTGTCTTTTTTGTTTATTTTTATAAGCAACTGATCCAAAGATCTCTTTAGCGAATTAATGTTGTAAGAATTCTCTGTTCACTGAACATTCCCTGACAACATCACAACATAATTTTTTCTTCTTTGACAATTTTTTCTTTTCTGTTAATTTCTTTGTGTTCAATTTCTTTACTTTTTGAAATTTCTGAATGAGAGAATTAAAATATAAAATTATGGAATATTCACCTGAAAGGTCCGTGTCCTCAACTTAATTAATTTTTAACTGTAGCGCTTTCGGGACTTGTCCCATCATCGGCAGGATTCAAAACTGGTGTTTCACTGAAGACCTGGTAGAGGGGGTTACATGTATTGGGTTCGTTTTCATTTATCAGATTGTCGTTGTTGTGAGCTGCTTTCATGATTTTAAATCTCTTCGAGTACGTTTATCTTCGCTGGAAGAAATAAATGTTTCAAGTCTGTCCCTTCTTTCTGAATAGCTCTGTATATGCTATTAATTTCCCAGGGAATAATGTAACTTAGTACAAATACATACCATGTCTTGTATCCTAGCAACTAACTAACATTAAGAAACAACTGAACCCTAAAAACAAATTTTAAAATTTGTTATTACTCTATATTTTAATGTATTCTTCAGTCGGAGAATATAGAAACTGAAATGACTCCCTTTGTGTGTGTGTGTGTGTGTGTGTGTGTGTGCGTGTGTTAAAATTAATAACAGTATAGTTCAAACAAGTGGGGGTAAGAGAACACAAATTAAAGCAATGCCCTCTAGAGGGAAGCACTGTACTATTTACATTGTCTTCATGGTGATACTGAACAAAAGACACTCTACACGCCTTCTCAAGTGATTTATAAAGCTTCGTGCCCTTTTTTGCATGTAAAATACGATAAGATACTAAAACTGTTATTTATACCACATGTCTAACAAAGAATGAAAGTGATATAAAAGCTCAGATTTTTGTGTCGATTCCTGGCTGAATTAATTTTACACCAAATCAACTGATCCAAACAATTTTTAATCTGTATAAAAATAACATCATAGCAGTACAAATAGGAACAGAATTGTCAGATTGGAAACATATAAATTGCGGAGTCAGACAAGGATGCCCTCTATCACCACTTCTATTTAATGTATACATTAATGCTATCATCAGACACTGGAGATTGACAGTTCATGGTAATATTCCTCTCTCAAGACACACAATTTTAGACACACTCTTATATGCAGATGATCAGACTCTTTTCGGCAATAATGAAGATGAATTACAATATTCCACTCATCATCTTAATATAATAGCCCAACGATTTAACATGGAAATATCAACAACAAAATCTAAAGTTATAGCCTTTCAAGGGAAATTCCCAGTAAGAAGTAAAATTTGTATTCAGAATTCAATATTAGAGCAAGTTAATTCATTTAAATACTTAGGATATAATCTAACTTATAATGAGGAATGTGATATATCCTTTAAAATACAAAACTAAAATAAAGCTTTAAGAATTATCAACCAAGTTTTTAAACCATCAAAAGTGCAGAGTCACACAAGAATGAAAATCTATAAAATTCTCGGTAGACCCATAATCTGTTATGGCAGTGAAGCTTGGACCATCAGAACTCAGGATGATCGTCATATTACAGCCTCGGAGATGAAATTTCTGCGACGAACTGCAGGTTATAGCCTTCTAGACCACCAAAGAAATTCAACAATAGCCAGAGAGTTAAACATCGTACCTATATCTGAATACCTCTAAGAATATAGAAACAATTGGCTAGCCCATATTCAGCGCATGGATCGTCACAGAATACCAAAACAAATTCTTCACTACATTCCTCGAGGCAGAAGATCTGTGGGTCGACCTTTTCGGAGATGGCAGGAGACCGTAACGGGCCACTGGGCCTAATACTTGAAAGGACGATGATGATGATGATTAATATTGGAGATTAACTAGACTCTTCTTCAATTTATATACGCAAACTTCGGTTACACTGAAAAAAATTGGGACTGAAAGTAAATATCAATAATCAACTTTTATAAGATGATATGTTCCGTTCAGGTATTATTAAAAATTAAAATATAAAATGAAAGCAGTTCACCACAACGACAATCTGATAAATGAAAACGAACCCAGTACATGTAACCCCCTCTACCAGATCTTCAGTGAAACACCAGTTTTGAAACCTGCTGATGATGGGACAAGTACCGAAAGTCCTACAGTAAAATAACTAATAAAGTTGAGGAGACGGAGCTTTCAGGTGAATATTCCATAATTTTATATTGTAAACGTCAATAAAACTAAATATATGGTCACACATAGAAATACTTTATATAATGGAAATGGGCAACTAATGACAAATCAGGGGAATTTTTAAGAAGTGGTTGAATTCAAATATTTTTTTTCTCCATGGCGCGACAGGCATAGAAGGCCCTTGGCCTACCATCCGGCTGCTGGCCTCAGGTCTACTTGTGTTAATTACAGAGGTAGACGATCATCCTGCCAGCATAGGGGTGGCATGTGGTCAGCATGTCGGATCCCCCAGCCGGCGTAGCTGGCGTACTCAAATATCTAGGAACAATAATTACAAATAGGAATGAGATGCACAAAGAAATTAAACATAGGCTCAATTCTGGAAATGCGTGCTATTATGCATTGCAGAGACTCTTGATGTCCCAACTCCTTTCAAAAAACGTTAAACTGAAAATATATAACTATTATTCTACCAGTTATATTATATGGATGCGAAACATGGACTCTTACTTTAAGGGAGGAAAGGACATTACAAGTATTTGAGAATAAAGTTCTTAGGAAAATTTTTGGACCAAAGAGAGATGAACAGACAGGTGAATGGAGAAGACTACAGAACAGGGAACTACGGTGGTCTTTATAGGAAGTTAGATGTAATAAGAAGAGTTAAGTCTCGTAGACAGCGATGGGCAGGACATGTGACACGAATGAAAAACGAAAGAAGTGCGTGGAAGCTTCTTGTAGGAAAACCAGATAGAAAACGCCCAGTAGGTAGACCAAGAATGAGGTGGAAGAATAACATTAGACATGATTTGAGGGAAGTCGGTTATATAGGGAATGATCGGAAAACATTACCTCAGAATACGGACGTATGGAGAGCTTATGTCCGCACGGCCATGAACCTACGGGTTCGATAGTGACAGTGAGTTAGTTACTTATTTAGTTAGTAATGTTCATGAAAAGAAACCACTCGGCGGATTTCTTCTTCTTCTACAAGGTTTAGGCTATGCAGCCTGTTCCGGCGAAGTTAAAAGTGGAGTCCATCTTCTACGTGGTCGGCCAACATCTCTTGTTCCTCTGGGATTATACAGGAAGGTTCTTTTTGGTATTCTTTCGTTGTTCATTCTCATTAAGTGTTCTGTCCATTTCTTATTATTTTCACTGATTTTATCTCGGCGGATTTTGGTTTCGATATTAATTCAAAAAGGTGGAGAGGAAGAAAATTGGTGTTTTTTTTTTTTTTTTTCCATCTTCGGACTTCAATCGACATTAATAAAATTCACGATAAAATTTCTTTGCTGTATTACTCATAAAATTAATATTATAATATAAACATATTTCAGGGAGGTAAATTATACAGGGCATAGTTTGAAACATTTAGCTCAAGACAGACACGTACAGGTAGGAGCTCACAAGCAGGAAAGCAGAGCATGAAGAGAGGGAGGCTGTTATCGCTGTGAATCCCCGGTGCACGCGGTTCTACGCCTTGAACTGTATTAATCATTCACAAACCTTGTGCTCTTTTCTGGCTCAGTCGTGTTACGAACCCACGTGTTATAGTTACTAATATTGTTTCACTTTCATTACAGTGTTTATAAATTTGTGTTTTATTCGTCTTTGTGTTGCGGTTACCAAAATTATCACTAGCTATTATCCGGCGTGCGCTCCTACGCCTAAATAAATTAAAATTAATGTGTTTTTATGTTTAGTTGATTAAGTAGGAGGAAATATAATTATATGTTTATATGTTTTAGTTACCCCGTGCTGATTACCTGGCGTTGCCCGGGAATCTACTTATCCCGATCTTCTTGACATAAATGAGCTGAAATACGAAAATTAATGTGTTTTGTGTCTAGTTAAATAAGGAATGGAAGATAATTTATATCGTAATTATTTTTAGATACCCCGCGCTGTTTACCCGGCGTTGTCCTAGAATCTACTCATCCCGATCTTCTTGGCATAAATGAGTTGAAATACAAAAATTAATGTACTTGTTATGATTAGTTGAATAAGTATGATGAAAAATAATTATAAATGTATATCGTAACTATTTTAAGATTCCCGGTGCTGATTACCCGGTGTTGCCCGGGAATCTACTTATCTCGATCTTCTTGGCATAAATGAGCTAAAAGACAAAATTCGTTATTGTGAGTTGCACAGGTATCTACGCAATCTACTTGTCTCGATCTTCTTGGCATCAATGAAAGACAAAAATGGTTGTGGTGAGTTATCCGTAAGAGATAAACATATGCTGTCGGGGACATTTTTTTGTAGAGCTTTTTGAGATATTCAATTCGGTGTACATTAATTTTGTGTATTTGTTATGGTTTAGGCAGCGTAAGGCACTTAAGCGTCCAACGAGCTACTCTTTTCACGTTTTCTACTACAAAGGGCGATTTTTAAGGGTGTAGGAGTTAATTATCACAACTCTCTTATAGCCTATGTTCATTCCGGGAATCTCCTGAACATTTTGCAAAAAGCCTCATTGCAATCGGATCAACCGTATGGCCGCGCATAAAGTACGAACAAACAAACAAACAAACATTCATTTTTATATATTAGATTACAGTGTTTATAAAGATTGTGTTTTATTCATCCAGACATACGACTAATATTTTCAGAACACGTAGTACTTAGATGAATGCGATATAAATTATATGATTATATTATTACGTCACGCATTCCTTACGCTTGCCATCTCGTCAGCTCTTACCTGCACCTTATATCCGCGAGGACATGAACCTCCGAGTTCGATTACGCCAGTGAGTTAGATATTGATTGTTGGAGCCATATTAATTATACTAGTCTTTGTTCCTTCGTCACATGAAGACAGCATCAAAGATTTATTTGTAACAATGAAAGTTATTTTTAACGTTGTACTTAAATGGGATTTTCGCGTCGATGTAAAATGGGTATTTTGTGTTGCGAGAACAGAGGAGTCACCACGCCTCAAATAACCAGAGATTAATATGTCTGCCTTTATTGTGTTGATGAGGTGTTGCTATGGAGACCGACTAACATCTACATAACAAAACACGATCACATTTGTTAAAAACTTTCTTTCTAATACAGAGTTATTCTAGCGCGATTTGTAAAACTTTCCGAATCATATATTGGGATTTTACCAAAGAATAATATATATATTTATATATAAAATTCAGTCTGTATACGTTTGTATTCGCAAAACTCTAAAAGTATCACTGATCAACATGATTTTTGTCTCATGAGTATCAATCTTCTTCTTCTTCTTCTTCTTCTTCACTTCACGGGCTAGGCAAATTGCCTGTTCCGCCTCACAGTTGTTCTGTCCCTTTTGTCACTGGTCTTCCTACATTCTTTGAACCTCTTGGCTTGTAGTTGAATGCTGGTCTTGGTAATCTTGATACATTCTTCTTTCCACATGTGTAAACCATTTCGCTCTATATTCTCTGATTTTCTCATCTAATGGATATACATTATTTACAAATATGGGTCGCACGGGCAGTAAGCCGAACGTGCTGTTGACAGTCCGTTACAATAAAGTAATAATTGGTACTAGTGTAAAGAAAAATAAACAAAAACAGCAATAACTAATGGATATATATTTAACTCTGTTCTTATATCTTCATTCCTTATCCGATCCAATCTTGTGCAGCCTTTTGTTCTTCTAAGGAAGTTCATTTCTGCGCTTTGTATTCTACTTTGCAATTTTTTTGGTCATTACCCAAGTTTCACTCCCATAAAGTAATGCAGGAACTGCCAATGTTTTATAAAACTTCAATCTAGTATCTCTTCTTGTTTTATTCTTTAATGCTTTATGTATATCATTTGAAATTTCGACAGTTTCATATGTATGTCTCTTTCAGTTTTTGTGTTTATAGTAAAATCCGGAAATCTACTTCAAAATCATCACAGTAACTCCGGCCGTGAAAGCCTAAGTCAATACAAAAATGTGGTGCTTTTTATTGTTTTTACGTTTTCTTCTTAGTGACTTTACTTTTACCAATATCTGTTTATTATCAAATATATTAATTGATATAGAGCACCACACGCTTTTGATGGTAAAATTATTTTTTTTTGTAGATAACTCTAGTTTTATTATAGATGTGTTGGAGATGATTTTTTTGTTAACCACTTTAATTTTATCCCAAGCGTTTTGGAAATAAAATTATTTTTTTATTTTTTAGTTCGGTTTTCTAATAAAGCGTGTTGTTTTAGTTTTTTCATCATCATCATCAACAACAAGGGTTAAGCCCAATGACCTGTTCCGATCTCATTATAGGTCGAATTGGTCCTTCCATCTCTTCAATGGTCTTCCCAACATTCTTCTCCCTTTTGGTTTATAATTATACATTCTTCTTGGTATGCGCTGTTCATTCATTCGTAATACGTGCTGAAGATAAGCATTTTGATAACATTTTATTCTTTCACAGAGATTAAATATATTAAGTTCTGTTCTTATATCTTCGTTTTTCTTTTTATCGGTCCTTTGGTATCCTGCTATTGCTCTCAACATCTTCATTTCTGCAGCCTCTATTTGTTTACTATCTGCCTTTGTTAATGTCCAGGTTTCACATCCATAGATAAGAGATGGAACTGCCAATGCTTTGTAAAACTTCAAAATAATTTCTTCTCTAGTGTTTTGAATAAAGTTTTAGTTTTTTAAACTATTATTTATTACGTATTTTTTATTTGTGAGATCTTCACAACAAATGGTTTAAAGAAACTACTTGTTTAGCGTTAATGGAACACGCAGATGCCAACACTCTCTGGAATATATAATGAGGTAAACTGTTAAATATCTTAAAGAAGGGCGTAAAGATGGCGACGAAATTATTAACACATTGGGGTGAGAGCCGTTAGAAAAATAGACTTAAAAAGAAGGTAGGTTAACGGCAATGTACAGAGCACTCGCGAAGCAAAAGCTTCGGTCGATAACATAACACGAGTGTACAGTATTAGGCACGGAATCCGACCCATATATTTGAGAGTAAAATTGACACCAGTGCAAGGACTAGTAGGCCCCTTCGGATGGTATTATAATTACTATAATTGTTTATTATTTCAAATTTACGAACCTTCTTTCACCTAATGTATATTTGGGTTGTAGTTTTGTATGCTGTGATATATTATATAATTTTATCTCATCATCATCACAGTACATTCACGAATTTAGGCCATTTGTTGACCTGTTTCGGCTTCAAGAGAAACACCATGCAGAAGTCTTTTGAGTGGACGTCCTGGTCTTCTACTTCCTGCAGGTTGATATCTTAACATTTGTTTGGGTATCCTGTGATCTTCCATTCGATGAACATGTTGTATCCATCTTGACTTATAATCAGAAATTTTGTTTTCTAAAGATTCCATGTGTAATTCTTCCAAGATGTCTTCATTTTTTTTGTGATCTAGTAGTGTGTATCCTGCAGTCCTCCGAAGATATCTCATTTCAGCAGATCTAAGTTTCTGTATATCCTTCTGTTTCAACGTCCATACTTCGCTACCATACAAAAGAGTTGGAAGAGCCAGTGTTTTATACACTTTCAGTCTAGAATGCTTTTGGACTAACTGTGGCTTGAAGATAGAATTTATTAACCCTAAAATTCTTAAAAATTTAGATATTTTTGCATTTACATCCTTTTCTTCTTCATACGAGATATTGCATCCTAGATATGTAAAATTATTCACCTGCTCCAGAATTTTATTGTCAAGTACAATTTTACTTCTGACAGGATCTACACCTTGAAATGCCATAATTTTTGTCTTTTTCTGTAGATATCTTTAATCCATATTCTTCTGTATAATTGTATCTATAAAACTAAATTTTTATGAAACTTATTTATAATGATAAAATAATATAAGTTAAAATATACATTCTTAGGTAAGATCCGTTGTCCTCAACTTATAAAATATGTATTCTTTATGACTGTAGGCATTTCAGAACATCCGTTCCATCTTCAGCAGGTCCTTCTTCGCTACAATATCTAGTATGATGGTTGATGCTGCTGGTCCTAATGTGGTGTTGTCACATCAACCATCATACTAGATATTGTAGCGAAGAAGCGCCTGCTGAAGATGGAACGGATGTTCTGAAAGGCCTAAGAATACATATTTTATAAGTTGAGGACGACGGATCTTACCTAAGAAGGTATATTTTAACTTATTTTATGACTCTCCACCTCAACGGTTTCAACAATGAATTTTATTAGTATTGATGGAAAAAGTCGGTTTTATGTCTCTCAGGAATTCTTCTAAGTTCCACAGAATCGCAGCGCGCATGCGCGAGTTGATGTAATGGTTAATATAGACTCCGGTACATGGCTCTGCAGTCGGCGTTACCAACTTTGGGAATAAATTTCCAAATGCAAAAAAAAAAAATGGACGTTAACTAACTTGCCATTTTCTAACTAAAGAAAACAATTTACATGTATATTATTTATTCCCAAATGCTTAAAAATGGACGTAAACCAACTTCCCATTTCCTAACGTAACAAAGCAGTTTACATGCGTACTATTTAATGAACTATAAACTAATTTTACGTACACTAACACTAAATATGGTTTGGGATTATTTTCAAATGGTGGCAACGTTGGAACAACATGGGAAAGTAGCAAGCAAGTAATGTATCCACGATCATGTTTTGCGTAAATATATAAATATAAAATATTGTGAAGAAAGCTTGAAGATCGTTGCAAAATGTTTAAAATAGTACAAAACGTGTTTACAAGTGTTTGGTGCATCAGTGGCATAAGAATGTAAGTTTAGAAATGTGAGAGACATAAAACCGACCACATCCGTATTGATTATTTATAATGACATTAAAAAAAAGGTGTAGTTCTTTTCTCTCAAAAGCACTTCTGTAATTGGTCGATATAATGGATCAACCGGCTAAGCACCATTAATAAAATATATATTTTGATGCCATCTGTTGGACTGGCTCATGAAATAAGTGTAGGCAAAATTTCAGCGCAAAATATTCAAGTACAGCCTTATTATTAAAGAAAATGTAAACGCCTTCAGTTCTATCAGAGATTCTGTGTTTTTTGCAACAACCGGATATCACATCAGATCTTCATAAATGCTAATGTACATTTTGCATCATGCAGCTAAGCACCTAATATATTGACTTAGGCTTTCACGGCTGGAGTTACTATGATGATCTTGCAGAAGATTTCCGGGCTGTTGGCCGTGGTCTTGAGGCTTGTAGTTCCCCAACGTTTCGCCAGAGACTGCGTCCGGCATCCTCAAGGGTTGTGTTGAGACTGGCAATTTTGTCTATCTATCTATGTGTTGGCAGCGCGTAGCGCCGCCCAGTGTGCCGCGTCTGGAACCAGTTGTAGCTCCCTGGCGGCTAATACCTTTGTGGCTATCGTTACGTGGTTTTTCGTCTATTGTCACTAGTTAGTGGCGTTGGTGTTCTATTGTTTTGAATGGTGTTTTGTAAATTTATTTTATATGTTTGAGGAAATGGAATTCTATAGATGAAATGAGATGTTTCCTCTCTAGAGCAGGGCATCGGAAACCACTGGCGAGGCAAGCAGAGAGTCCGAAAGCCGACCGAGTGGAATGAGCCACTCTACTCTAGCTGTAGCACAGTTCTCATTTCTGTTATCTGGACCATCATGGGGGTCTGGTAAATATGTTTTGTGGACAGCACGCCGCTGTAGCCCGTGGCCTATATTGCGAACAATAGGGTTCGAATGAGTTTGAATAGTTTGGAACATGTGTTCCACTCTGTCATTAATTTGGGTCGCAATATATGGCATATTGGCTAGGTTGTGCAACTCTGCGATCCTCGTGTATAGCGGGGCCGAAAATATGATTTTTAAACATTTGTTTTGAATTATTTGAACTTTCTTTTTGTGGCAAGCAGCGAGGATGCTCCAGGCTTCACAACCGTATAGCAGCATGCTACGGATCACAGCTGTATATAAGGTTAGCTTGATCCGAGATGGCAGTGTAGGAGACTTGAAAAATGGATATAGTATGGCAATTGCCGCATTTGACTGGTGGAAGAAGATGTCTAATGTGAATTTTGAAAGTTAGCTTGGAATCCAGGTGAATTCCAAGATACTTGACTGAAGTCTCCAGGGCCAATTGATGGGTTCCCAAGGTGAGTTGGATAGGGCTTCGTCTACTGGATTTTGTAAATAAAACAGCTTTTGTTTTATTAACGTTAAGTTTGATGTTCCAGAGACGAAGCCAGGAGTGGATGGTATTTAGTGCCGATTGGAGCACTAGGATGCTGGCAATTTTGTTGACTACCTTCTCTATTTATACATTTATCCGCAACGTGTTCTCTCCGCGGTTAAATATATAAATAGAGCAGGTAGTCGACAAAATTGCCAGTCTCAAGACAACCCTTGAGGATGCCGGACGCAGTCTCTGGCGAAATGTCGGGGAACTACAAGCCTCAAGAACACGGCCAACAGCCCGGAAATCTTCTACAAGATCATCATAAATCATTTAATGTTCCCGCTCTTAGATTGTTGATGCATAACTGTCAAACAAGGGAAATAACTTGCAATATCCAGTGTTGTTAGTTTATTTAGTCTTCTTCTTCTTCTTCTACTACTTCATGAAATTAGGCCTTTTAACCTGTTTTCACATCAAGTGGGATTTAATGAATCCTCCCATCTAGTAAATGGGCGTCCAACATTGTTTATTTAGTATAGTAGTTGATTCAATAATGAAACATTTAGACCTAAGAGGTAATATAAGTAACAAATTTAAACAATGTATTGCATATGAAGATGACATATTGTTAACAGCAAGGAATATAGCAACACTAGTACAAACGTTCCAGTTGCTGAAAGAAAAATCAGTTGAATGTGGATTAATAATAAATAATTCCAAAACAAAATACTTAAAATGTACAACAAGAAATGAAAAAAAATAAGTAATCTGAACATCAATGATACAAATATACAAGAAGTAAAGTCATATAAATATCTTGGTTCAACTGTAAATGGAAAAAAACTATATAGAGGAAGAAATTAGTGAAATAATTTCTTTGGGCAATAAAGCTTACTATGCAAATAGAATACTATTCAAAAGTACGAGTAAACTTGTCTCCAGATTAACTAAAGTTAAACTGTATAATACAGTAATAAGATCGATTGTAACTTATGGCTGTGGGTACTGAAGGAGTCTGATAAACAAAAACTATTAATCTTTGAAAGAAGATCTCACAGAGAATTTTTGGACCAATTAGAGAAAGCGATGGCACATGACATATACGAATGAACTCTGAATTAAATAATCTAATACGAATTAAAAATGTAATAAACCAGATTAAAGCTCAAAGACTGCGCTGGTTTGGACATATAAATAGAATGCAGGAAGACAAGCTTGTAAGAAGAACATACAAATGGAAACCATTATGCACCAGAACAACTGGACGCCCAAGAGACAGATGGCAGGATGGTGTTATAAAAGATATATTAGAAATGAAAATTGGAAATTGGCCAGTCTGTATCCAGAATAGATCCAGGTGGAGAAAAAATTGTTGAGGAGGCCAAAACTTCAATGAGGTTGTAGTCGCCTGCTAAAGAAGAATAAGTCAAGATTGACTTAAACTTTAAACTATTTTTCTCAAAACTTATATAATGGAGAATAGCCGGTTGATGTATAACGCAGGGAATACTAGAGAAAACTCTGAGAAAAACATGCGCAAGCACTGTTTCGTGCACCAAGAACCCACATGGAGTGACCGAGACACAGAAGAGTACTATTATCCATTATTTAATACTTAATACAGGCTCCACTTTACAGCAGTTTGCCTTTGAATCCTGCTTTCCAGAGATTCCTATCTTCCCGTTGTCCATATTCCATACCCTTCTTCATCATGGGTTCATATATTCCCTCATACCATGCTCTTCTACTTCTCCCCCCTTCCTTCTGCCTGGTACCATCCAATCTAACACCTGTTTAGGCCACTGGTCTTCCGACATCCGTTGTACATGTCCATACCATTGTAGAGCTCTCTTTGTTATCCTATCGATAACAGTTTTCCTGTGCATCCATTTCTTGTCTGATATATGTATTTCGAATATGTTGTAGCCTGGATATTCTCATACTTCTCCATAATCCATCCATTTCTGTTGCCAAGATTCTTTTCTGCATCCTTTCATTTATTGTCCAGCTTTCTGATCCATATCTAAGTATACTTTCTATTATTGTCCCTATAATCTCTTTTTTTGTTTTTCTGGTCGAATTTCTATTCCATAAAATACCATTCAGGGATCTAATGACCTTCCTTGCACAATTTACTCTGTTAATAATATATTTTTCACAAGTACTGGATTTATCTATTATAGATCCAAGATATTTAAATTCTTCAACACGTTTAATTATCATATTATTTATTTGTAAGTCTTCTGAATTTCCTCCGATTACCATATATTCTGTTTTAATATAATTTATCTTCAGTTCATCTACCTCAAATGCTTCGACCAACTTTCTGATCATATATTCTATATCTTCTTTATCTTGTCCTATTATAATCTGGTCATCAGCGAATAATAAATTGTGCAGTAAATGGCCATTAATGTCGATTCCCATTCCCCTACATGACTTATTCCATTTCATTAATACATCTTCTAAATATATCTTAAACAATGTTGGTGACATCCCGCATCCTTGTCTTAATCCTTTTGTTATGTCAAATTCTGAGGATATTCTATTTCCAACCTTAATACTTGCTTTACAAGTATACATTCTTTTTATAAAATGTATGAGAGATTTAGATATTCCAAACTTATCCATTGCCACCCAAAGCTTGTTGATGGGTACAGAGTCATATGCCTTTTCCAGGTCTATAAATGCCATATGAACTTCTTTTCCTTTACATTATTTAATAAGGGTGGATTATACAGGTGAATATTGGTAAAGGATAGAGATGTATGGATAGCTTGTGTCCGCAAGGCCATGAACCTAAGCGTTCCATAGTGGCAACGAGTCAGTAAATATTAATGTATTATTCACACTGAGATAGAAGGGAGTTTGAAAACTGTCACGTGGTGCTCTGTCCACTTCGTCACGGTTCACGAAGTTGCTCATACATTATGTAACTGCGGAGCGCACAATAATTACAAGTATGGTTCGTTACTCAATTATTTGTTAATGAAAATGTGAACTACAAGTTTGATTACGTCACCAGTTACGTCATAGCTTAGCGATATAATGAGTAAAGTTAGGAAGTTGGTCACATCTGTTACACAATGAATATCGTCCGACCACACGTCTCGCTAAACGGATTGTTTCGAAATACAGTAAAACTTGTTTAATCCGGAACGTGAATAATGCGGAAATCTGTCCAATGTGAACAAATGTATTGGTCCCGGCAAAATAATAGTAATCTTACGTGTATTTATTTTGTATAAAACGGAATCTGTCCAACGCGGAAACGGAAGGATATTTCTACACAATTCACGAAAAAACCTTTATAAGACGGAGAAATAAATTAGTTTCCACTTTTTTGAACCCCCGTTAGGCGAATTAACAATAAGCGATGATCTCAGCAGCCGGGTGAAGTAGAGTTTCTACCTGTATCTGGAATTTTCTTTCGGCCTCACTGCACACCCGTTTTGCGAAATACAACTTCTTTTAACAAATATTTGGCGTGTGACATCTGTCTTACAAATAACCAGTGCACTGTAAAATCTTAAATTAGTTTAAGACCTGAGCTTGATTTTGTACGTATGTTTCACAGGTAGCGTTCTGAATTTACGGAATAAAGATGGCTAAATCGTATGTATCAATGTCAGTAAACGAAAAAGTGAAAGTGATTGAAGATAAAGAAAAACAAACTCTCATTTTCGTGAAATAATGACTAAATTTAAATGTAGAAAAACCCAAGTTTATGAGATTTTAAAACACAAAGAAAAAGTAACCAATAAATGGATGCAAATAAATGGTCAAATGAAGAGGGAAAAAATGAAGAAATCAACGAGGTGTGTTTTTACAGGACCACGATATAAAAATCTCCAAATTTCTAGACCGGCGCTCCAAAGTCAATCTCTAGCTGTTGCTACATCCCTAGGGAATAACGATTTCAAGGCATCTTCAGGTTGGTTGTGGACAGTTTTAAAAGACGACACAATGTAGTGTGGAATGAAATTTGCGGGGAATCAAAGGATGTGGAGTGTAGTTAGTGAGTGGAAACCGAAACTGCGTACTTTAATTTCAGGATACGCCATTTTTAACGCTGACGAAATGGGACTGTTTTTTCTCGCGTTACCGTCGAAGTCGCTCGTACATACTATACATCACTTTCCAACGGCAGCGGAACTGCAATTAATCCAAGGTACGTAAAAACACATATACTGTGCTTTATATTCTAAGACTGGTTATTTTTTGTTTTTTTTATAATGCGGAATGTTGTCTAATGCGGAACAAAATTGGTCCCATACGAATCTGCTTTAAACAAGTTTTACTGTACAATTTAATTATTTTCATAGGACTCAAGCTATCGATATTAAAATTATAATATAAAATAAGGACGACCAAAAAATAACGTGGAATGATGGTGTTTTGAACAGCATGAGAGAAAAGGATTGGACGATGGAGATTGGAATGACAGAGAGATGTACTGGAGAATGTCAGTAGATTAATGGGCGCAGGAAGATGCTAAATAAATAAAAATATTAAATTATGCATCTTATAGGCGTCTCCTCAAATTTTTAAAATATTAATCAAGTGGAGGCCTTTCGGGACTAGTCCCATCATCAACTGAAGGTAGCAGGTTGTCTTGTGTATGTTCTGTTCTCAATTCCATTCTATTCATACTCCACCTGGACTTTTCCATCCATCGTTCTTGTGAATGATCACTTCTCCTGGCTTTAACATTCCACTCCAAAATAATTTTCCGAATTCTGTTTTCTCCCATTATTTTAAAGTGTCCAAACTATTTCAATTTTCATTCTAAAATTACTTCAAGAATATTCTTATCCACTTTTATCATGTCTCTAATTCTTTGGTTTCTAATTTAAACCGTTCTTGGTTTTCTTGCTGGTCTAAGCCAATAGTCTACTTCGGTAGCCAATAAGCTAGTTGCATTTGACCAAGTTTCATCTCTAAACTAATGTATTGTAACTTATTACTTTTATGCTTTTTTATAACATTCTTGTTCCAAATAACTGAAATCATCATACCGATAACATTGGTCAACATGATGTTTGTCTCATGAGTACCAATAGTTGTACTTAATGCAGTTTTTTATCGTGTTTTCAAATATGTATTCGGAATTTCTCCATCACCCACAGTTTTTTTTATTTCAATTTCAATCAATGGATATAAATAATTATTTTTTTAATAAACTTTTTTTCGTCCATTCGTACATTGTAAAATAAAACGGGGAACACTTTTATCAGGAGATTTCAGCTATGGAAAAGATATATCAAGTCAAAAGGAATCCTAATATGCTGGCCGATTATTGTTGGACCATCAAGAGGGATGCTCCACAGGCGAAATATAGCAGAAAATCGTCATTTCTTACTTTCTAGGTGAGTCCGAATGTTCGAATATTGTGTAGTTACGAATGTAGAAAATATTAAAGTGTTTGAAATTAAAAATTCCTGTCTCTCGGAAACCTTGCGTGATGGAGAAAAACCGATATCATATTTGAATTCAGGAGAAAAAATACTATCAGAATCACATATTTGTCTTTGTGAGACAAAAAAAGTTTCTTTTTTGTTGCTCAGTGTTATTTTTCTGTGTATATATGTGTATATATCTATATATCTACAATGGCGTATCAGCCCAATATTGAGGCATAGCATCTCCTTTTTTTAGTAGTTACTAGATCAAGTTAATTTAGTTACCTCATTTGCCCACAGATGTTATGAATGGTATGTGGTCAACATATCGACCCAATGAGACATCTAGTAAGCAACTAACGCATTACTAAGATGATGATAAGGTACATTTTGGCCAGAGTCATCTTTATTCAGGCTTAAGGTTCTTTTACGAGCTTGCAAATCGTTGGAGTCGGGACCCACGACTTAAAGACCCTCCCGGAGGACTTATCCCTTGGATTTTTATCCTAAGAAAAATCAACGACGTCCGGGTTTGAACCCGCGACCCTCAGGACTAGAGGCAAATAACATAACCACTGGTCCCCGACAATTATTTTTCTTCTTCTTCTTCTTCTTGTTCTTTGGCTTTCGCCCCCTTATAGGTTTGCCGTCTTCAGTTTCCATTTATCTCTATCATTCCAATCTCCCTCTTCCAAATTCCTATCCTCCATTATTGTTCTGACGTAGGTTTTCCATTTCCATCTTGGTCTGTCACGTTTATTTCTTCCAGGGGGTGACCATTGGTATATATTTTTTGGCCATCTTTCATTTTCCATTATTTGTACATGGCCATACCATTTATGCATTTGATTTTCAATCCTCTTAACAACAGATGTGGTGACATTCATTTCTCTCCAAAGGAGTTCATTTTTTATTTTATCCTGTCTTGTTTTTTGGAGGCTTCTTCTAAAATAATCAAATTCAACTGTTCTAATTTTATTCTTTTGTAATTCTGTCAAAGACCAAGTTTCACTTCCATATGACAAAATATTCTGTATTATGCTCTTATAAATTTTCATTTTAGTTTCCATTGTAATATTTTTGGTCCAAATTATTCCATGTAATGTCCTAGTTGCATTTTTTGCTATTGCAATTTTAGTCTGCACAAATTATTTTTCTACCTGTAGTTATTATTTTGTTTTTCTATTTCGACTGAGCTCCTTCCATTAGCGTGCAGAATGCATCTCAAAGCCTCAACGGTAAAGAAAAAACAGAAGGAAACTTAAGTCAGATTAGCCGGGATTTGAACTCAGGAGCTTTACGAATACGAGTATCACTTGAACCAACTCGCTCAGTGAGCAAAATGTTAACTGGAAATCAGACTTCACTTTGAGTGGTTTTTATACACTCATAGCCTTCGTAATTTATGTGGTCAATAAACGATTCCAATTATTTGTTGGTTTGTAAATTATTGTTGGGAATTTGAACGTACGCAGGATTAATGAAATACTTGAGGTCGAATAGGAGATGTATAGGAGATCCTAATGATTAATGATCTCTACAGTAATTACACGCTCCGTTGCACACATATTGTTCACACATGAATTATTGCGCAATTAAATTAAATACAGCTATTATCCACTAGTTAACCTCGTATGGATACATTCTCCATGTTAACATACACTCGGCCAAATTCGTTATCTGTCGTAACAAGAAAATAAATATTCAAGAGTTATTCCATTACAAGTCTTGGGAGGTCCTTGGAGTACTAGGTTAGGGCTCCCACCTTTCTAGACAATCGGGACGAGATACCCGCTGGATGTCAGCCCTACATGACGGCCGGCTGCGCCTCCAGAAATGGTTCTAGTACTCATTTCGATTAGAGTTGCATCGAATCCAAGATCATGGTGCCGCCAGAAGGTTTAGTCAGTTTAAAAACCTGACCCCCACCGGGTCCAGATATAATAAGAACAGTTAAGTCTCGTAGATTGCGATGGACAGGAGATGTGGCCACGAATGGGGAATGAAAGACGTGAATGGAAGCTTCTTGTAGGAAAACCAGAGCGAAAACGTCTAGGTTGGCAGACCAAGTATGAGGTGAGAATAACATTAACTATGATTTGAGGGAAGTAGATTATACAGGGAATGATTGGAAAAGATTAGCTCAAGATATGGATGTATGGAGAGCTTATGCCCGCGCGGCCATGAATGTACGGATCCGATAGTGCCAACGAGTTAGTTAGTTATTACTATCCAGAATTACTCTCTATACTGACGAAATAATAGGAGTTCATCAATGCGGATTTAGGAGAAATAGATCTACAAAAGATAAGATTTTTAGTATGACACGGCTTAAAAAAAATAAATAGGAATATAATAGCACTGTTCATCAACTCTTCGTATACATAAAAAGGCATACGATTCAATTAATAGGGACGCGTTATAGGCCTACAGTATCCTGCTGGATTTCCGAATTCATAAAATAGTTAGACTTATACGAATGCATCAGGTTCAGATGAGATCCTAGCAGAACTGATAAAATCAGGCGGAGAAAAATTGATGGAGAGGATACGCCAGTTCCTTAGCATGGTTTGGGAAAAAAGAAGCTCTTCCAGATGAAAGGAAAGAATCGATTATCATACCAATTTATAAGAAAGGAGATAAAACAGATTGCAACAACTACAGGGGCATCTCATTACTTTCAACTTCGTACAAAATTCTAACAAATATATTAGTAAGCAGACTTACTCCTTATATTGATGTCATTCTAGGAGATTGTCAATGTGCATTTAGAAGAAACAGATCTACAGCAGATTAGATTTTTAGCATAAGACAGATTTTAGAAAAGAAATGGGAATATAATGGTACTGTACATTAGCTATACGTAGACTTAAAAAAGGCACACGATTCAATTAAGATGGAGAAGTTATGTAGTATCCTGCTGGAGTTCGGAATTCCTAAAAAGTTAGTTAGACTTATACGAATGTGTCTAAATGGCACAAAGAGTAGGGTGCGTGTAGGCAAACAGTTTTCAGATACTTTTTGAAATTCACAATGGGTTGAAGCAAGGAGATTGCACGATCTCTTCTACTATTCAAAACATGTAATTAGAGCATTGCAATCAGATCTTTCGAGGGGCAAGTAAGGCGTACAACTCAGTGTTAATTAATAAGCTGTTAGTTTATGTTGATGATGTAAGTACTAGTACACGATATCGAGGGAGATTCTAAAGGCCAACACGCACACACTATTGAGTAACACTAAGAAATTAGGACTGCAAGTAAAGATCAGTAAAACTAATATATGGTCACACGTAGAAATACATTATATAATGGAAATGTACAGCTACTGACAAATGATTGGGGAAATTTGAGGAATTGGTCTGAATTCAAAGACCTAGGAACACAATAATCACAAATAGGAATGAGATGCACAAAGAAATTAAAAATTAGGCTTAATTCTGGAAATGCATGCTATTATGCATTACAGAGAGACTTTTGACTGTCCCCAACTCCTTTCACCCAAACGCGGTAAGCTGAAAACATATAAAACTATTATTCTAACCAGTTTTTATATTTATGGAGATTCGAAACATGGACTCTTACTTTACGGGCGGAACGGAGATTAAGACGTACTTTTGAGAACCAAGATGGTTAAAAAAGAAGAAACAACAACAGAGCTTAGAAACAAAAGTTCAAGGTAAAATTATTTTATGATGACAGCATTAAATGGTTATATTCGAGAAGAATTCAGCAATATATGGCTACACATCCAGAAAGTAATGATGTCGAAGAAGAATGGAAAAACATTAAAATGATAATTCAAAATGCAGCTAATGAAACTTTAGGAAAAGTAAATATACAACAAAGAAGAAATAGAACTCTAAAAATCTGGGATGATCAATAAAACAATTGATTGAAGAAAAAAATGCAGCTTATAAAAATATTTGAACACAAAGAAAGTAGAAAATGAAATAGAATTCAAACGCTGTAGAGCTATTGTTAAGAGGGAAATAAGAAAGAGACATAGGAAAACATGGTTAAATTTTGTTACACATTTAGAATCAGATTTGCATAAGCTCCAACCTAATGCCTTCAAAATATTAAAACATTTGAATAAAGATATTAAAGAATCTACCAAAATTAATTGCGGAGTAACAAAAGAAGATTTTTTCAATTATTATAAAGTCTTTGGACTGACAATAGCTATGAAGATACAATTTTGCGAAATAATAATGAGACAGATTCCATAATATCATTGGAAGAATTGAACAATAGTTTAAAGAAATTAAAAAATGGGAAGGCAACTGGCACAGATGGCTTGAATTCTGAATTGTACAAATATGCAGGCAAACAGTTCCATGAAAGACTGTTGTCCTTCTTTAATAATGTATTCAAAAATGCAGATATACCACAAGAATGGAAGACAAGCATTGTTATAACCCCTGTTCAAGAAAGGAGACAAGAGAAAAATGGACAACTATAGGGGAATCAGTTTGTTAAACACATGCTACAAAATTTATGCAGACATTTTAAATGGAAAATTGAAAAGTTTCAGTGAAAAATTCCTTATGGAATGTCAAAATGGATTTAGGAAAGGACGATCTTGTATTGATTCAGCATTTTCTGTTAAACTATTGCTTGAAAAAAGAAGAGAATTCAACTTAGAAACACATTTTGCTTTCATAGATTTTGAAAAAGCATTCGACACAGTCAAGAGATCAAAACTCTTAAATATATTGGAAGACAGAAATATACCAAATTTACTTCGGCAGAACATACAAAATATTTACAAAGACAACACCATAAAGATTAAATTAAATAACAGATTTTCTGAAGAAGGAATTATAAATCGTGGTGTGAGACAAGGCTGCCCCCTATCCCCAACACTCTTTGCAATTTATATCAATGAAGTAATATGTTGCTGGAACAAAACATATAAATTTGGAATAAGAATATCAGAAAATAGAAAATTAAACACCCTATTGTTTGCAGATGACCAAATAATAATAGCAAATTCCGAAGATAATCTACAGAAAGGTCTGTATGAACTTAACAAAATTACAGAAGAATATGGATTAAAGATATCTACAGAAAAAACAAAAATTATGGCATTTCAAGGTGTAGATCCTGTCAGAAGTAAAATTGTACTGGACAATAAAATTTTGGAGCAGGTGAATAATTTTACATATCTAGGATGCAATATCTCATATGAAGAAGAAAAGGATGTAAATGCAAAAATATCTAAATTTTTAAGAATTTTAGGGTTAATAAATTCTATCTTCAAGCCACAGTTAGTCCAAAAGCATTCAAGACTGAAAGTGTATAAAACACTGGCTCTTCCAACTCTTTTGTATGGTAGCGAAGTATGGACGTTGAAACAGAAGGATATACAGAGACTTAGATCTGCTGAAATGAGATATCTTCGGAGGACTGCAGGATACACACTACTAGATCACAAAAAAAATGAAGACATCTTAGAAGAATTACACATGGAATCTTTAGAAAACAAAATTTCTGATTATAAGTCAAGATGGATACAACATGTTCATCGAATGGAAGATCACAGAATACCCAAACTAATGTTAAGATATCAACCAGCAGGAAGAAGAAGACCAGGACGTCCACTCAAAAGACTTCTGGATGGTGTTTCTCTTGAGGCCGAAACAGGTCAACAAATGGCCTAAATTCGTGAATGTACTATGATGATGATGATGAGAATAAAGTTCTTAGGAAAATTTTTGGACCAAAGAGAGATGAACAGACAGGTGAATGGAGAAGACTACATAACAATAAACTACATGGTCTTTATAGGAAGCCAGATATAATAAGAACAGTTAAGTCCCGTAGACTGCGATGGGCAGGACATGTTGCGCGTATGGGGAATGAAAGACGTGCATGGAAACTTCTTGTAGCAAAGCCAGAAGGAAAACGCCCAGTTGGTAGACCAAGAATGAGGTGGGAGAACAACATTAACTATGATTTGAGGGAAGTAGATTATACAGGGAATGATTGGAAAGCATTAGCTCAGGATAGGGATGTATGGAGAGCTTATGTCCGTGCGGCCATGAACCTACGGGTTCGATAGTGCCAGTGAGTAAGTGAGTAAGTAAGTAAGTTAATCTAGTATTAACAAAGTAAATATAAAATATACAAGGTAGAAAAAATGAGGAGAAAAATATTTATTAATTTAAATAAATAGGGGAAAAAATTGATTATTAGACAACAGGTAACTGTATAAGCGTGACTTAAAGGTGCCAAGTGTGCGGCAACCCCTGATATCTTGAGGAAGAAAATTCCAGGACCGGGCAGAGGCTACTGTGAAAGAAGTAGAATAAGAGGAAGTGCTATGAAGAGGGATTGTTAGCAGACTGTTATCTTGCGTCCTAGTGTCAATATTGTGGTAAGAAGATAACTTCTCAAATCTAGACGCCAGGTAACTAGGAGTGTAGGAATTCAGAAGCTTGAAAACAAGTGAAAGAGAGTGCAATTTATGTCTGTCAGTAAAGACGGAACCAAGAGAGGTTATTGAAGTGTTCGGAAATATGATAATAGCGGCGGATATTGAAAATGAATCGAACGCAAGCATCATGAACACGCTGCAGTCTCTCCGACAAGTCTTTGTTCAGATCATGGGAATGGGTCCCAAATACTTACCTTGTTTTTATCCATTTTACGGTTTAGGAGACTGAAAGAAGTTGAAATTTTATCTAATTATTATTATTATTATTATTATTATTATTATTATTATTATTATTATTATTATTATTATTATTATTATTATTATTATTATTATGCAGTTAGGATATAACAATAATGAGAAATAAAAACAAAGGGATGTATATGAAATGTTTATAAGCTTCTGGGGTGATGTAAATATGGACGAACATTGTTATTTGCAGTTGAAATGAAGTGTGGTGAAATTATAAATGAAATATTAATGTTTGAAGGGGTGAGTAATGAGTGCGCGTAGGTCTATCGTTAATTTTATAGTTCACTTCATATTTTTGCGATATTATTTCATAGCGGTAAACAAACCTGGAATTGTTTTTACTGTATGACAGAATGTAGAATGGAGTAAAATAGCGTACACTCTCTCCTCTACTGTTCACATAGAAGATTGTGTTCGATTACCGATTTATTATTATTATTATTATTATTATTATTATTATTATTATTATTATTATTATTACTCACTGGCACTATCGAACCCGTAGGTTCATGGCCGCGCGGACATAAGCTCTCCATACATCCCTATCCTGAGCTAATGCTTACCAATCATTCCCTGTATAATCTACTTTCCCTCAAATCATAGTTAATGTCATTCTCCCACCTCATTCTTGGTCTACCAACTGGGCGTTTTCCCTCTGGCTTTCCTACAAGAAGCTTTCATGCAAGTCTTTCATTCCCCATACGTGCAACATGTCCTGCCCATCGCAGTCTACGAGACTTAACTGTTCTTCTTATATCTGGCTTCCTATAAACACCATGTAGTTCATTGTTAAGTAGTCTTCTCCATTCACCTGTCTGTTCATCTCTCTTTGGTCCAAAAATTTTCCTAAGTACTTTATTCTCAAATACTTGTAATCTCCTTTCCTCCCTTAAAGTAGGAGTCCATGTTTTGCACCCATATAATATAATTGGTAGAATAATAGTTTTATATATTTTCAGTTTAACATTTTTTTAAAGGAGTTAGGACATCAAGAGTCTCTGCAATGCATAACAGCACGCATTTCCAGAATTTAACATATGTTTAATTTCTTTGTGCATCTCATTCCTATTTGTGATTATTGTTCCTAGGTATTTGAATTCAGCCACTTCCTCAAAATTTCCCTCATTTGTCATTAGCTGTCCATTTCCATTATATATATATATATATTATAATAAAACGTTAATTAATTAATAAAATATGTAGATATATTTTATAACAGCCAAGAGTAGCATTAAGTTTCGATTACGTGGGTCTCTTTTTCATATCTCGGTGTCGACAAACCTTATTTTCCTCAGTCGTCGAGATAAAAACTGGGTTGGTATTTCATCACCAATGCCCATTTCACCTCTATACAATTTCGTACCACCATTAAAATTAATTCAATGAACATCTAAACAGAAAAATCAATTGGAAATTTACAACCAAAGTTTCTAGCGATTTGATCTTATATGTCAAAGCGTCTATAAATAAGCATGAAAAATATGACATTGAGGTATTGGAAGAACCCATTACTAATCCGGATATTACTGTGTTTCAATTTCCTGTAACAAATGAAGGAAAAGCATTCTGGCGAAGAATTGGTGTCATCCAATACATTACGCCTAGAACAGTGTATCTATGCAACCGGTAACCTTGACAACAATGGACTCTGCTTTCAAGCATTTACAGCGGAATTCCAGTAAATATTAAATTCTTCTCGCGTCACGATTTAAAATACTTCCAGACGTTTCCCCAAGGCACAGTGCTGTAAACTTTGGAATTGAATTAAAATACACTTGGCTCAGAATCGCCATTTACATGTGTTTGTTGAAACACTTCATTAAGATTGATATTCAGCTGTGAATTATGGGATCCATCCATCTATAGTAATTCTGCCCGAGGGCAGGCCCTTCACTGTAATCAAAGCATTTTCAAGCTATGCTTGCAGTTTTGCTAGAGAATTGTATTACATATCCAAGTTAACTGTTCACGGGCGGAGGGGAAGAGTTTTAGCGCTAGTGTCGCCGATCTAATGAATCTGTGGAAGGGATGTAGGAGAAAACTGTACATCCGATCACGTATTGAAATTTGTCAACTTCAAATGTGGGGGCAGAATCTCTAAACACGTGTGAAAGATCTTAACATGGTTGTCAAATTAGTCATTTAAGCGCGGAACGCTCAAGCGGTCGGATCATTTAAAATCTTTGAGGAGCACACAATTAAAATGTTACAAAATTATGGCAGTGCCTGTCTTAACATATGCAAGTGAAAATTGGACTCTTAACCGTTCAGACAGAAGGAAAATAGAAACTGCAGAAATGAAGTTCCTACGTTCAGTAGCAGGTGTGACAATTTTGGACAAGAAAAGAAGTGAGGATATTAGGAAGGACTTAAATATTTTCAATTCAACAAATAGAATTGACAACATGAGAAACAACTGGCATGAACATGTCAAGAAAATGCCTACAGATAGAATCCCTCAGCTGTTACTAAAGTACAAACCAATAGGACATAGAAATGTTGGACGTCCATTTACTAGATGGGAGGATTCATAAAATCCCACTTGATGTGAAAACAGGTCAAAAGGCCTAATTTCATGAAGCAGAAGAAGAAGTATTTGTCGTCTCTCTGTGACCAGCTTCCCAATAAATCACAAGTCGCAACATGTAATGAGAAGGGCAAGGAAGGGACAGCTCATTCCTAGACGTAACCCCAAAAGTAACAGAGTTGTCAAGTTAGTCATTCTGCCACTGACCGCGCAGAACGACGGATCATTAAAATATATAGTATTTGTCAGCTCTCTACCTGCCAATCAAACAACATAATACAAAGGACATTAAGTGGCAACATAGTAAGGGAGAGAAAGAGAAAGAGAGTTTGTTAGTTAACATATTTTCCGCCTTCACAAAACACTTGGATGGGTAATAGGCGTGGTATAGTCCATGAGGGCTAAAGTGTCTAGAATATTTTAGAAAGAGAAAGAGAGTACTCACCATCTTCTTTCTCACTCATACACATATCTCTTCACGGTGACAGCGGTGAACTTTCTAGACCCTTGGTTAACACTTCCATATGGAAACCTCTCGACACCGACCTTTCCCGAAAGGGGAAACAGAGACAAGTAGAGTCGTCTATAATGAGGGCCTGGACATTCCGATGTTTGCATGTGCCTTTTGATTCACAAATCCACTCCGACCAATGCGAGTCCATTACCCTCGCCCCGCGCAATTCAAAGTCGCTATATGACGCGTAACAATATGTTATGATATTGTTGCAAGCGAATCGTCCATCGGATGGAGACGTTAAGCCTGGTGAGTTTTTTAATGTTTTCTGGACAGGAATAGGCTATGTTCCGGCACCGGGTTTCGTCTTCTATTGAAAGAACTGGCATCAAAATACGTACCAGTATCATTCAATTGTATACAGTTCCATGACAACCCGAAGTGCCAGAGTGAAGATTCTCATCATGATTCTGATTAAAACTTCACTTACTTACTTACTCACTGGCACTATCGAACCCGTAGGTTCATGGCCGCACGGACATAAGCTCTCCATACATCCCTATTCCATATATCACCTCATTCTTGATCCAAAAAAAAATAATTCTATTCTATCCTGAGCTAATGCTTTCCAATCATTCCCTCTATAATCTACTTCCCTCAAATCATAGTTAATGTTATTCTCCCACCTCATTCTTGGTCTACCAACTGCGCGTTTTCCCTCTGGCTTTCCTACAAGAAGCTTCCATGCAAGTCTCCCATTCCCCCATACGTGCAACATGTCCTGCCCATCGCAGTCTACGAGACTTAACTGTTCTTATTATATCTGGCTTCCTATAAAGTCCATGTAGTTCATTGTTATGTAGTTTTCTCCATTCACCTGTCTGTTCATCTCTCTTTGGTCCAAAATTTTTCCTAAGTTCTTTATTCTCAAATACTTGTAATCTCCTTTCCTCCCTTAAAGTAAGAGTCCATGTTTCGCACCCATATAATATAACTGGTAGAAGGGTATCTTAAAACTTCACTGACAACGCCAAATATTTGTTAAACGAAACTGTATCTCGCATAACGGGTGTGCAGTGAGGCCGAAAGAAAATTTCAGATACAGATAGAAAATCTACTTCACCCGGCGGCGGAAATCATCCCTTATTGTTATTTCGCCTAACGGGAATTCAACGAAGTGGAAACTAATTTATTTCTCTACCTTCCCATCTTAATAAACTTTTTTTTTCAAGAATTGTGTAGAAATATCCTACCGTTTCCGCGTTGGACAAATTCCGTTTTATACAAAATAAGTACACGTAAAATTACTATTATTTTGCCGGGACCAATACATTTGTTCACATTGGACGGATTTCCGCATTATTCACGTTCCGGATTACGAAGTTTTACTGCATTTATTAAATAAGTTTCCGGGAACAATTGAAAGATGAGAGTCTCAGCTTACGGAAGACAGAGATGGCGTGGCCTAGAGAGCTTGGTTCAAATGTTGTAACGTAAATGGCAATTCAAATAATGTAGCCTCTCTCTACCGCTGTGTGTGTGTGTTTTCGAAACAACATGCAATTTGCAACAGGTGGCTACTAACAGGGACACTCTTTACTAATCCAATTAGACAGATGAAAGCCCTGTAGTGCCATCAATCAACATTCAATTGTTACAAACATAAGTTGACAACTGCGAGTACTTGAGCTAGTACCATGAATTGGGATTAATAACAAAACAATGACGCATATTGTGGAGTAGCTGTAAACTGCATTATGAAAAGAAAAACATGTTTGTTTGTTTGTTTGTTTGTTTGGTCGATATGAGACTGTGGAGGGCGGGGAAAATTCCTCTCTGTGTACGAGATTTACCCTTTCACATCAATAGCAGCCATGTTACAGTATCATGCACGGTCTGCAGAGATCCAATAAAAAGTTGGTGGCGTAGAAACGCGTAAACAAAGCCAATTCCTCAGAAAATGGAATTTACGGTCCGATGTTCCCTCTTTATTTATTTTTACCTGATTAGTTAAGGTCGTGAGGTCTTCTCTTCCACTTCACCAGGTTAAATTATACATACAGCAAAAACTGCGTGTAGGCAAACAGTTTTCAGACACTTTTGAAATCCAGAATGGGTTGAAGCAAGGAGATGCACTATCTCCTCTACTATTTAATTTTGTACTACAGCATGCCATTAAATCTTTAGAGAATGAGGAAGCTTACAACTGAATGGTATTAATAAGCTGTTAGTTTATGCTGATGATGCCAGTACTACTGGCCGATAGCGAGGAGATACTAAAGGACAACACGCACACACTATTGAGTAACAATAAGAAATTAGGACTGGAAGTAAATATTAATAAAACTAAATACTATATGGTCACACGTAGAAATTCAGTATATAATGGAAATGGACAGCTAATGACAAATGAGGGAAATTTTGAGGAAGTGGCTGAATTCAAATACCTAGGAACAATAATCACAAACAGGAATGAGATGCACAAAGAAATTAAACATAGGCTCAATGCTGGAAATGCGTGCTATTCATGCATTGCAGAGACTCTTGATGTCCCAACTCCTTTCAAAAAACGTTAAAACTGAAAATATATAAAACTATTAATCTACCAGTTATATTATATGGGTGCGAACATGGACTCTTACTTTAAGGGAGGAAATGAGATTACGAGTATTTGAGAATAAAGTTCTTATGAAAATTTTTGGACCAAAGAGAGATGAACAGACAGATGAATGGAGAAGACTACATAACAATGAACTACATGGTCTTTATAGGAAGCCAGATATAATAAGAACAGTTAAGTCTCGTAGACTGCGATGGGCAGGACATGTTGCGCGTATGGGGAATGAAAGACGTGCATGGAAACTTCTTGTAGGAAAGCCAGAAGGAAAACGCCCAGTTGGTAGACCAAGAATGAGGTGGGAGAACAACATTAACTATGATTTGAGGGAAGTAGATTATACAGGGAATGATTGGAAAGCATTAGCTCAGGATAGGGATGTATGGAGAGCTAATATCCGCGCGGCCATGAACCTACGGGTTCGATAGTGCAAGTGAGTAAGTAAGCAAAAACTCCCAATTGGCGGGGGATATGTTCCGCAAATATGTCGCGAATATGGAATGCCAATTTGTATGGGTATATATAGAGGAACGTTCCAAGGTTCCGAAATAAAATAAAATAAAATAAAAATAATCCTCCATGGTATCTTTACCTTGTCGTGGTGGAGTGGCTTGCGTGCTTAAATGATCCTGAGAGCTATGCCGGCGGTAGCATTGCTGCCGATAGGGTTACCCATGCCGGACTGGTCGAAGGTGATAAGCCAGACGAAAAAAGTACCTTGGTCTAAAGAGTGACGATCTTTCACCGTAAAAATACAATCGTCAGAAATGCGGACGTGGGTTCAACTGGTGGTAAAATTATCCGGAGCTCAAATAGTCCCCCATTCGGTTCTCGGGCGGGGACTACTTCAGGGAACCCATGTCAAAGGCTCAAACACAGACACTGTTCCTAGGAACATGGAATGTTAGGACTTTATACAATAGCGGGGCACTAGAGATATTAACACGGGAATAAATCGCTCTTGGATATAGTCGCTTTAGGAAGTTAGGTGGCCAGGAGAAGGTAGTCAGGAATCAGGAAGCTTTACTTATAGTACGGGGGTGCAGAAAGACCTGCATTTGGAACGGGTTTTTTTAGTCAGAAGGAGGATCCTATCCGCTATCCGAGATATTAAGTTTGTTAGTGATAGGATATCATACATAAGAGAGATGAACAGACTGGTGAATGGAGAAGACTACATAACAATGAACTACATGGTCTTTATAGGAAGCCAGATATAATAAGAACAGTTAAGTCTCGTAGACTGCGATGGGCAGGACATGTTGCACGTATGGGGAATGAAAGACTTGCATGGAAGCCAGAGGGAAAACGCCCAGTTGGTAGACCAAGAATGAGATGGGAGAACCTACGGGTTCGATAGTGCCAGTGAGTAAGTAAGTATGTAAGTAAAATAAAAATAAAAACAATGGTCTTCAAGGGCGCTCATCCAGTTCGGACAAAGATAATATTAGAAAATAAACCAATAGAACAAGTGGTAAGATATAACTTCCCAGGTTGCGAAATATCATACACAGCGGAAACAGATATAAAATAACAACTAAATAAGTTTAATTATATAACAGGGACACTAAAAAGAACTTTGAAAATAAAGCCAGAAAGACTCTATAATGAAATTATACAAGACAATGGCGGTGCCTATTATTACTTATGGATCCGAAACATGGACAGTGACACACAACAATCTGCCAGAATACAAGCTGCTGAAATGAGATTCCTCAGACCAATAGCGGGATATCAAAGAACAGACGACAAAAAAAAACACAACACAGAAATAAGACAACAACTAAAAGTAGAGGAATTGAACACAACAATAGAGAAATACAGAAGAAACTGGAAAGAACACTTGGCAAGGCTGACTGAGAACAGAATACCAAAAGCAGTATATAACTATTCACCAAGAGGAAGAAGTAGTTTGGGAAGACCAAAGAAATGATGGAAATAGCAGCAATTTGGAGCCGGAACAGGCTAGTAAATAAGCCTAAACCGTGAAGAAGAAGAATTAACTTCTTACCAAGACCCTCATCGGGACGAACGGGGAACAAACATCATCAATTTCGGTCTAGTGTGTGGCTCCATGAGTATTTTTCATAAAACGGCCTCTTAGCTCCATAGTTTTGCAATTCGTTAGGCAAGTTAATGAGGTAGGCATATAAAATGAATATGATGTTTAGTTGGTAGCACTGCCAGCAAAGTTTCTAATAATTAAGGCAATAAATCTCTGAAGTTTGGTTTTTACGAAAAATGAGGCGGGATTTCCTATCTTAACCAGGCTATTGATACAATTTCTCTTTGAGCAATATTTCAACTTTCTTTTTTTACTTTTATTTATATTCTTCAATGCTGGCAACTTAAAAAGACTCTTCATATTCTTAGCAAGAGATCCCCCAGGCTTCTCAGTGCCGTAACTTAGTAATCCCCCTGGCTGCTCTAACTTTATACATTTAATTCCCCATTCATATACAAATTAATGCTCATGATTTTAAAACCCTTTTCTAGAAGAAAATAAAATAGAGAGAGTTTCCACTTCATTCCACAGTACAGTTCGCTTCAAATTTAATACATTTATTCTTCACATTACGTTTTTTTAGCATAGTTCATTTTTTCATAAGAGGAGGAGCTGGCCCATTGTTATTAACCCCAACCTGGAGGACCAGGTCATTTTTTTACAACGTTTTTTTCTTCTAGCTTTTGACGAAGAACATCTCCCTACAAGGCTCTCACAGGTAGGTACTATCATTTGGGCCAGATGAACCCTGTTTTTTAAGGAGGTGTTACTCCTCCATCACTCCCCATTTCTCCTGGCTTGTGATAGGCAGAGCCTTACTTACTTACTCACTGGCACTATCAAACCCGTAGGTTCATGGTCGCGTGGACATAAGCTCTCCATACATCCCTATCCTGAGCTAATGCTTTCCAATCATCCCCTGTATAATCTACTTCCCTGAAATCATAGTTAATGTTGTTCTCTCACCTCATTCTTGGTCTACCAACTGGGCGTTTTCCATCTGGTTTTCCTATAAGAAGCTTCCATGCACGTCTTTCATTCCCCATATGCGCAACATGTCCTGCCCATCGCAGTCTACGAGACTTAACTGTTCTTATTATATCTGGCTTCCTATAAAGACCATGTAGTTCATTGTTATGTAGTCTTCTCCATTAACCTGTCTGTTCATCTCTCATTGGTCCAAAATTTTTCCTAAGTACTTTATTCTCAAATACTTGTAATCTTCTTTCCCCCGTTAAAGTAAGAGTCCATGTTTCGCACCATATAATATAACTGGTAGAATAATAGTTTTATATATTTTCAGTTTAACGTTTTTTGAAAGGAGTTGGGACATCAAGAGTCTCTGCAATGCATAATAGCATGCATTTCCAGAATTGAGCCTATGTTTAATATCTTTGTGCATCTCATTCCTATTTGTGATTATTGTTCCTAGGTAAGTTCTCAAAAATGAGTCTAAGTTGGAGGTTCAAAAAATATGTTCTACAAGTTATTTCGCTTCAAAATTTAATACATTATTATTATTATTATTATTATTATTATTATTATTATTATTATTATTATTATTATTATTATTATTATCAACGTGGTATTTATAGGAAACCAGATATAATAAGAACAGTTAAGTCTTGTAAACAGCGATGGGCAGGACATGTGGCACGAATGGAGAATTAAAGTGGAGCGTGAAACCTTCTAGGAAAACACTTACTAGGCCAACAGTGAGGTGAGGTAACAACATTAATAATAATTTGAGGAAGGTAAATTAGGAATGATTGGAAAATATAGCCTTTGGATAGAGATTTAAAGACAGCCTATGTTCGTGCGACAATGAACATCCGGATTACATAGTGCCATAGTAATCTGTACAGTAACGTGCAACCGAACAGTTACCCCGAAAAGATACATCCATCCATAGTAATTCTGCCCGAGGGCAGGTATTTCACTGCAATCATAGCATTTTTATTCTACGCTTTGCAGCTTTACTAGGGAATTATAGGTGTGGTAGCTTCCCGTTGCTTTCCACACCGGTGGCGTTTGGTGATGATAATGATGACCGGATGATTTTCGGGGACTGTTAATCCCTAAGCTTCCTGACATTTGTCTTACAGGTGAGGAAAAACCCCGAAAAAACTCACCTAGGAAGCTTGTCCGGACTGGGGATCGAACCCGGGTCCGTTACGTGACAAGGCAGCGCGCTACCTCGATACCACAGCGCACTGCAGCGGAGGACGAATAATACGTACCATCCATAGTAATTCTGCCCGAGGGCAGGTCTTTCACTGCAATCATAGCATTTTCATTCTATGCTTTGCAGCTTTACAAGGGAATTATAGGTGTGCTAGCTTCCCTTTTGCTTTCCACACCGGTGAAGGATGATGATGATGATGATAAGAATGATGTATGACGGCCGGATGACTTTCGGGAACCGTTGGGCCCTAAGCTTCCTGACATTTGTTTTACAGGTGAGGAAAAACCCCGAAAAAAAACTCACCCAGGAAGTTTGTCCCGACCGAGAATCGAACCCGGGCCCGCTGTGTGACAAGGCAGCACGCTACCTCGAGACCACAGCGGTGGAAAAAGAGATCTAACCCACAAAAATTCGAAAGTTGAGTTTTCAGTGCATCAGTGATCTATGCGGAGATTATCACGACATGGTGCATGTACAACTATCCCTGCTCTTTACCAGACCTGTTTTATTTATTTTTAAAAGTTGGCTTTCAAGCAAATAGTGATATGTATGTAACAAAATGTCCACCGCCGTGGTCTCGAGGTAGCGTGCTGCCTTGTCACGCAGCGGGGCCGAGTTCGATCCCAGGTCGGGGCCAGTTTATCTGGGTGATGTGTTTTACCTATCGGGGTTTTTCCTCCACCTGTAAGACAAATGTCAGGAAAATTTTTTAAGGCCCAAACGGTCCCCGAAATCATATGGCCATCATCATCATCATCATCATACTTATCAGTATCATCATCATCATCATCATCATCATCCTTCACCGGTGTGGAAAGCAACGGGAAGCTACCACATCTACAATTCGTCTAGTAAAGCTGCAAGCATAGCATGAAAATGTTATGATTGCAGTGAAGGACCTGCCCTCGGGCAGAATTACTATGGATGGATATTTCCAGTTTAATGTTTTTTGAAAGGAGTTGGGACATCAAGAGTCTCTGTAATGCATAATAGCACGCATTTCCAGAATTTCGTTGTGCATATATACAGAGTGTAACGGGACCTATATGTGTAACGAAATGGCTGAAGGAGTTTGTCAAGTCATGAGAAGCAGTTTATGGGTCAGATCTGTTTTCGAGGCAACTATTCAATTATAGTCCGTGAGGGCTAAAGTGTCTAGAATATTTTAGAAAGGGAAAGAGAGTACTCACCATCTTCTTTCTCACTCATACGCATATCTGTTCACGGTGACAGCGGTAGGGCAGACACTCCCTGTATGAACATAGATCAGTGGTGGCATTCCCTTCTTCTAAAGATTCTTCCTGGCAAGTTTCTATGTCTTCATTTTCATTTTCATCGTCGTCGGTATCGTCTAAATTTATTTCAAACCGATCACTAATTTGGTCCATTAAACCGTCTGCCTGCCAATATGACTCTTCAATCTTTTCACACGCTCTGGAGTCACTTTTAACAGAGCACTCTGAACCAGTCGCCACTCACAAAAATTACCTGACACAAAAGTGACTGGACGGAAGTGGGGGGTGGGTGGAGTTTTTCTAGCATTCCTAAGTAATTTTACAAGGGTAGCCCATTATAGTACACATGTCACTCAGACGTCTAGCGAAGGGTGGAAGAACAGTTCTCTAGACAAGGATAGTAGAAATCACGCCAACAACTTTTACACTATAATGAGTCTGTAGAGAGTAAATATGCTATCACATAATTTCTTACATGTTACTAGCTAAACCCGTCCACGTTGCACTGTCGTTCAATCAGATATGAAATGAATGGGAAAGTAAGTAAAAGTATTCTAGCGAAAATAGGATCAGCGAGAAAACACACAATTCAATTCAGTACCCTGCGTTGCTCTGGTTATCTGGATTCAAATGAAACGAAGAAAATATATTTTTTTACAGAAAATATTTGTTATAGTAAAGCTAGTGGATGGATTAAATTTTTTGTTTGTCCGTTTTCTGGATCAACATGAATATCGGACGGTTTACCGATCCTGGAGCATGCGACACGTGAGAAGCAATTGTTTTCTAAATTCAAAGCGCACACCTGGAAAGATAACTTTTTTGCTTTATTGATGGTCATAGCGAACACAAGGCGTGTTGGAAATTGAAATCGTTTGAACTCAAACACGTGCCTATTCGATTGCAAAGTTGTGTCAAATTTTCAAGTCAATCGACCAGACTACTTTTCGAGTTTTGTGAGCACAAATATACGCAGATTGAATTTTTATATACAGAGTGTATCTAACATGGAAATGCATGCTATATATGCATTGCAGAGACTCTTGATGTCCCAACTCCTTTCAAAAAACGTTAAACTGAAAATATATAAAACTATTATTCTACCAGTTATATTATATGGGTGCGAAACATGGACTCTTACTTCAAGGGAGGAAAGAAGATTACAAGTATTTGAGAATAAAGTACTTAGGAAAATTTTTGGACCAAAGAGAGATGAACAGACAGGTGAATGGAGAAGACTACATAAGCAATGAACTACATGGTCTTTATAGGAAGCCAGATATAATAAGAACAGTTAAGTCTCGTAGACTGCGATGGGCAGGACATGTTGAACGTATGGGGAATGAAAGACTTGCATGGAAGCTTCTTGTAGGAAAGCCAGAGGGAAAACGCCCAGTTGGTAGACCAAGAATGAGGTGGGAGAATAACATTAACTATGATTTGAGGGAAGTAGATTATACAGGAAATGATTCGAAATCATTTAGCTCAGGATAGGGATGTATGGAGAGCTTATGTCCGTGCGGCCATGAACCTACGGGTTCGATAGTGCCAGTGAGTGAGTAAGTAAGTAAGTAAGAGTGTATCTAAAATTACTACGAATTTCTTTGCATACAGTTGATTATACATTAATGAACGGATTGCTATTGCTTGTGCTCGGGTATGGGGATTGTCATATGAAGACGCCAAAGCTGATTTTTCCAATAAATTCGGTAAACTAGCCCCCGAAAGGACACATTCGTCTGATTGTAAACAAATTTAAGCGTACCGGCAGTGTGTGTGTGTGTGATAACTAGAGACCGGATGTTAGGCACTTTAAAATTCGCAATAGGCTCTTACAAAAATGGACAACAACATAACTTTGTACACTCTTACGTTAAGAATATAAACATATGCTATCAATAACATGCGAAGATATCAGAGAGGCTTTTGGAATTTGTTTTGCCTTTTTACAAAGAGCAGAACCGTCACTTGGGAATATTTCCGCACCAAATTCTCTTCACGAAATTGGTCAGTTTGTCTTTTAATGTTGCCCTCTTTAGGCATCTTAAAAAAACTGTTCTAAAGGTAAAAAAAAAGCCACATACACGTGCCACACCACATTGTCTTAAAAGCACCTGTCTGTGAATGAGAACTGCAGACTGAATTCAGTGTTACCAACATCAAAAATAATACTGCCAGTCACCTAAAGGTTTCAGCACCGGATGCGAGACAGACAAAGAAAGCTTAAGCAATCTACCTCCTTTGTCACTCAGCAAAGTTTGTGTTGAAAAGAAGCAAAAAACTTTTCTCCAAGCCTTAGAGCCGGAGCAAAATACAATGGGATATAGCATAGAGCTATTTCGCTTAACGGGAATGCATGTGGTGGCAAAATATATTTACCTAACGGGAGTGCATTGAGGGGGAAACCATTCACCTGCTAGGTTATTCTAAGTAAATTTATAAAATAAACATTAGAAAACTTCTATGAAATGATTTGTGACAAATGTTTGTCCATTTCAATTGCTTTCATTGAAATACTGAGTTAATTTCGAGAAAAAAATTGCACATAGGCATTTATAGGCATTATAAGCTGAATAGGCATTTATAGGCAAAATGAAGTTCATGGAAAACAACTCTACGATCGTAGCTATGAACTTATATGAAGTCACTTTTACAATATCTATAATAAATAACTATAGGGCATTTTCCCTAACATCCGGTCTCTAGTGATGAGGCACGTCATGGACGACCACGCGTACCAGCAGGAAGAGTGCAGCAGGTTTAAATTGCCAGTGATAGTCCGAACTCATCAACTCGACGCCTCAATATGGAATTAAATGAAACACGATGTGGAAAATTCTATGTTTCACTATACAAAAACGTCCTTATCAAGTCTGCTTGATTTATGGAATCGTATCACAGAAGCAGTAGGCCTTTTTATGGTTTTTTATGGTCTGCATTTGGTTTCACAGCTGAAAGATGGAGCATGTGTTTTCACCAGATGGCAGTCATGTAGAAAGACAGTAGAATATGTGTAAAGCTTCACAATAACATTGATTTTTCAATCGTTGCCTTCCTACATTGAAATGGATAGTGACTTTAGAGACACCCAGTATAAATATTTCTTAAAGTGTAAATAATAATAATAATAACAATAATAATAGTTTTATTTTACCTGGCAGAGTTAAGGCCTTAAGGCCATCTCAACCAGGTTTAAAAATATATAAAGAATAGGCTTACATCTAAATTACAATAAACATAAACTATTACATGTTATAAATACAATACAATTAATATTTATAATGTATTTTGATTTACTCTAGATTTTACGAATTAAATGTAATATCACAATATATATAAAAACGTAATGTCATACATAGGCCCACTTTCAAATAAAATATCTAAACACTTTAAAAAGTTGAACATTAATGTGGCATTTAAAACTAATAAAACTCTACAAAATAAAATAAAAAACAATAAAACCAAAACAAAAAAAGAAAAATTATTAGGTGTATATAAATTGAAGTGTGGCACATGTGACAATGTCTATATAGGACAAACTGGTAGACCTTTTATCTCTCGGATAAAGGAACACATGAGAGCATATAACAGAAATTTAGAAAATTCAAAATATGCTAACCACCTATTCCAATTTAATCATTGTTTCGATCCAAATTTTGAAATTTTACATATTTGTGATAAGGGTAAGAAGTTAGATCTTTTGGAGGCTGTAGAAATTAATCAATTTAAAAGTAGTAAAAAAATTAAATTCTCAACTTGATTTGAATGAATCCCCTTTGTTAAATTTAAAAATGTAAATAAATATTGTTGTATTGTTGCTTAGATCAGTTGGAACACAATTCATAATTTGTTAACATGTCTGAAGAAGGTACAGTGTACCGAAACAGCAGTCACTGAATTACATAATAAATATGAAAATCAATTATTTAATTAATATATAAAAACTAATTATTTGACAACAAGGTAACTGTATAAGCGTGACTTAAAAGTGCCAAGTGTACGGCAACCCCTGATATCTTGAGGAAGGAAATACCAGGAGCGGGCAGAGACTACTGTGAAGGAAGTAGAATAAGAGGAAGTGCTATGAAGAGGGATTGTTAGCAGACTGTTATCTTGTGACCTAGTGTCAATATTGTGGTAAGAAGATAACTTCTCAAATCTGGACGCCAGGTAATTAGGAGTGTAAGAATTCAGAAGCTTCAAAAGTAGTGAAAGAGAGTGCAATTTACGTTTGTCAGTAAGACGAGCCGAGAGAGGTTATTAAAGTGTTCGTAAATATGATCATAATGGCGGATATTGAAAATGAAACGAACGCAAGCATTATGAACACGCTGCAGTCTCTGCGACAAGTCATAGTTTAGATCATTATATATAATGTCACAATAATCGAAGTGTCGAAACACAAGATTCTGCACAAGGATTTGTTTTAATGAAACTGGGAGAGAATTCTTTAAACGTCTAAGATAACGTAAGATGGAGAAAGTCTTTTTATATATATGTTTTTCTTGTGTGTTTGCCAGATTAAATCTGCGTCTAGATGTAGTCCAAGATCTATTACTGAAGAAGAATAAGGTATAATTAATATAACGCTGACTGTACACAGAGTTAATATTAGAATGAAATGCGCCTCTTGTGTTCATTTGTTTGATAGAAAGTACATAAAGAATCGGTGGGGATGTAATTGATCACGGTTTTTTGCAGCCCCCATGAGAGGCGATGACGTCACAATGACAAATGGCTGCCCAAGAATTCAGATCTCATTATGATACGTCAGTTGATGTGATGTATTAAATCTCACGTACGTCCAGCTGGTTCAAAACGTAGCAACTAGATAGCGCTGTGAGTTTGACAGGCGATAGACGTCCTTTCGACAATGGAACTACAAGACAAACAGCATACGAAACTTTTGGACAAGATGGGATTCCATTAAATAAATAAAGTTAAAATTTAGGACTAAAATTAAAATTAAGTACATATTATTATTATTATTATTATTATTATTATTATTATTATTAACTAACTCACTGGCACTATCGAACCCGTAGATGCATGGCCGCGCAGACATAAGCTCTCCATACATCCCTATCCTGAGCTAATGTTTTCTAATCATTCCCTGTATAATCCACTTCCCTCAAATCATAGTTAATGTTATTCTCCTACCTCATTCTTGGTCTATCAACTGGGCCTTATCCCTCTGGCTTTCCTACAAGAAGCTTCCATGCAAGTCATTCATTCCCCATACGTGCAACATGTCCTGCCCATCGCAGTCTACCAGAATTAACTGTTCTTATTATATCTGGCTTCCTATAAAGACCATGTAGTTCATTGTTATGTAGTCTTCTCCATTCACCTGTCTGTTCATCTCTCTTTGGTCCAAAAATTGTCCTACGAACTTTATTCTCAAATACTCGTAATCTCCTTTCCTCCCTTAAAGTAAGAGTCCATGTTTCGCATCCATATAATATAACTGGTAGAATAATAGTTTTATATAATTTCAGTTCAAAGTTTTTTGAAAGGAGTTGGGACATCAAGAGTCTATGTAATACTTAATAGCACGCATTTCCAGAATTGAGCCTATGTTTAATTTCTTTGTGCATCTCATTCCTATTTGTGATTATTGTTCCTAGGTGTTTAAATTCAGCCACTTCCTCAAAATTTCCCCCATTTGTCATTAACTGTCCATTTCCATTATATAATGTATTTCTACGTGTGACCATATATTTAGTTTTATTGGTATTTACTTCCAGTCCTAATTTCTTAGTGTTACTTAATAGTAGTGTGCGTGTTGTCCTTTAGTATCTCCTCGCTATCGGCCAATAGTACTACAATCATCAGCAGAAACTAACAGCTTATTAATACAATTAAATTGTAGGCCTTCTTTATCCTCTAAAGATTTAATGGCATGCTCTAGTACAAAATCAAATAGTAGAGGAGATGGTGCATCTCCTTCAACGAATTGTGGATTTCAGAAGTATCATTCGTATAAGTTTAACTTTTTAGGAATTTCGAACTCCGTATAGTATTTATCCAGTGATGCTCTGGATTAAATACAGAATTCTTTAAAAACACAGAGGAATAAGAGGAAAATATAACATTAAACATATAACAAGGAAAAGGGTGATTTAAAAATTAAATTTTGAAGTCAATTAAATAGTTTCGCTTGTTACTTGCTCCACTCGTCTTTCAAAAATCAACCTAGAAGTTGAGAGTATAAAATAGTTCCTCTGGAAAATTTATTCCTCGAATTACTGTAAAGGAAATAATAAATGGAACAAATTACAGCACTTCATGCAAATTAACTGCAAAACTATTTTGTGAAACTAATCGAACAGAATAAAAAAGTATTGCTTTACTGGATTATTATAAATGCAATCTAGCAGCACACTATCGGCCAGTAGTACTACATCATCAACATAAACTAACAGCTTATTAATACCATTCAGTTGTAAGCCTTCCTCATTCTCTAAAGATTTAATGGCATTGGCATAGCATGAAAATGCTATGATTGCAGTGAAAGTCCTGCCTTCGGGCAGAATTACTATATATATATATATATATTTATTTATTTATTTATTTATTTATTTGTCGTTGTTCAGAATGAACTCCCGCTATACTTGGTTATGGTAGTTTTTGTTGAGAACACCCGGTATATATTTTTAATTATCCGAGTATATTGTAATGAAAACGTGTTGAATCCATTAACGAAAACGTTTTATTATCCTTGATTGTTTTTAGAACAACTAAAACCTGTGGCGACACAAAAAAAACAGTGTAAATTAAAATGAATGTACTTTTTATAAATTAAACACTGATTAATAAAACAAATAACGGTCAGAATAAAACACTGCACGAAATAAACAACAGAGTAAGAGTCAGATTGTACAATCCTGGATTTTCCACTTGAAAATTTTCACATTCCTGGCATTTCCTGAAGCGCCACTCTTTATTTTGATTTTGTATCTTACGGACAAAATTAAAACATAATTTGACAAAATAGATAACAAAATATTATTTTTCAATTAGATTAACGCTCGAAAAGATAATAGAAATACTTTTTAAACATTTTTATATTCAAATCCTTGGCAAATAATAATAATAATATAATAATAATAATAGATAATAATAATAAATTAACAACAAAACAAATAAGTATCTTTTGGCAACAGAAATGGGATTTTATACGAAAGGCAAGCGAGAATTTCAAGAAGAGAAAAATTATAAGGGAGAAAATGAAATAGAAGACACTATTTTAGATTATATTAAAACTCGGCAAATTGAGATGGTACGGACATGTCCAGCGAATGGAAGAGGATCGACTACCAAAATCTGTTTTTGGAATGGAAACCTGAGGGAAGAACGAGGTAGAGGAAGACCTAAACCCCTGGAGTCATGGAATATCCTTTATACATGAAGGAGAAACATCTACAACCAAGAGATTGGATGGACCGACAAAATGGCTATTGAGAATCGGACGATGTGAAAGACCCATTAATCAACCGATGATCTATCTATCTATATATCTATCTAATAATAATAATTATTATTTATTATTCCATAATTATTATTATTATTATATTATATTATATTATTATTATATTATATTATATTTATATTATATTATATTATATTATATTATATTATATTATATATATTATATTATATTATTTTATTTATATTATATTATGTTATATTATATTATATTATTATATTATATTATATTAATTATATTATATTATAATTATATTATATCTATCTATCTATCTAATATCTATATATCTATCTATCTATCTATCTATCACTATCTATTATCTATCTATCTATCTATCTATCTATTATCTATCTAATATCTATCTATCGACTATCTAATCTATCTATCTATCTTCCATCTCTATCTACTTCTATATACTTATCTTATCTATCTTCTATCTATATCTATCTATCTATCTATCTATCTATCTATCTATCTACCTTCTTCTCTCTTCTTCTCTCTATCTTTCCTATCTTCTTCTTCTATCTTCTTTCTTATCTTCTCTTCTCTTCTCTTATCTTCTCTTCTCTCTTCTCTTCTCTTCTCTTTCTCCTTCTCTTCTCTATTCTCTATCTTCTCTTCTCTTATCCTTCTCTCTCTATATCTCTTATCTTCTCTTCTCTTTCTTCTTCCTTCTCTCTCTCTTCTTCTTATCATCTTTTCTCCTTCTTCTCTTCTCTTCTCTTCTCTTCTCTTCTCTTCTCTTCACTCTCTTCTCTTCATCTTCATCTCTTCTCTTCTCTTCCTCTCCTTCTCTTCTCTTCTCTTCTCTTCTCTTCTCTTCTCTTCCTCTCCTCTTCTCTTCTCTTCTCTTCTCTTCTCTTCCTTTCTCTTCTCTTCTCTTCTCTCTCTTCTCTTCTTCTTCTTCTCTTCTTCTTTCTTCTTCTCTCTTCCTCTTATTCTTCTCCCATCCTGCCCTCCTCCTTCCTCGGGTTCCTGGCCCCGCGGCCCTTACCCTTTGTGGCGCTCGCTCCTCCCTCCTTCCCTTGCGTCACCCTTTTTTCCCTCATTCCCCCTCCCTCCTACTCCTCATCTCTCTCACCTCCTGCTTCAATGTTCTTCTCCCTCCCCCTCACTCTTGGCCTACCAACTGGGCGTTTCCCTACGGTTTCGCTACAATAAGCTCCATGGCCCTATTTTCATTATCCATTCGTGCGCACATGCCCTACCCATCACACTCTACGGAACTTAACTGTTGTTATTATATCTGATTTCCTATAAAGATCATGTAGCTCACTGCTATATTGTCTTCAAAAGAACCTGGTCGAAAGAGTGGCGATTTTTAATCGTAAAAATACAACCGTCAAGAAACATGGACATGAGTTCCCAGTGGGAGGTCCCTACTTGGTTCTCAGGGTGAGCCATACCAAAGGTTCAAACACAGGGACATGTTTCTTCTGGGATAAGAAATGTTAGGACATATAATAATAATAATAATAATAATAATAATAATAATAATAATAATATAATAATAATAATAACTATATTTTAACTGGCACATCTGTGAGGAGCAGGAGAACATTTCAAAATTCACAGCAGACGTTTACGAAATGTCTATCTGGATCAAGCAGTGTCGGCAGAATGTCAGCGGCAGAACGAGGTAAAGGAAGACGACTGCCAGATTATCCTGATTTTTCAATCATATAGCTCTCCTTCGTACGTGTATCACAAGAAGCTGCCATTTTAAAAACCAAAGTACATCACTGCCATCTGGCGGAAAATAATAAAACTTCGTGACATTGTAATGGAAAGATTGAAGATACGTTCTGAAAAGTTTCCAAAGAAAGGCAATCAGGAACTAAGGCCGATATTCAACAACCAAGCTTTTCGCGAAGAGCGACTCTTAATTATGTAGTGGGCCATGCAGAACCTACTCTAACTGGCTCACTCTATTCAACATCACGTGCTAACAACATATTTATTAAAAAAAAAGGTTTCGGGAACAATTGAAGATGGGAGCCTCAACTTACGGAAGACGGAGATGACATGACCTAGAGAGCTTGGTTCATGAATACCGGCCTAAAAGTATGTGCATTATTTATTCAACGTAACCATGTACTGAGGCCCGTCATAGCCTAGTGGTCAATGCAATACACTACGCTACAAGCATGAACGTCGAGGATTCTAGTCCCGGTGAGGTCCGGGACCCAACCTTCAGGCGGCACTTTGGTCCTGGGGTCTACTCAGCCTCTAGCGGAAATGAGTACCATACTCTTGTTCTAGGGGTAAAGGTGGCCGTCACGCAAGTCTGACAACCCTGCCGATTGTGTAGAAAAAGTGGGAGCCTTATTCCTACTACCCCAAGGGCCTTTTAAGGTCTGGAGGGATCACTTTACATTTATCATGTATTCTTTAACATTATATTTGTTTTTTTTTCTGAAAAGAGTAATATATAGACTTGGTCCACTTTTTTGCTTTGAACCCCTCATATATGTCTTGATCATAAGTAATGCCACGAGTGATTTCCAAATTATCGATAAATTCACGACTCACGAAGTGAGGAGTAAATTTATTTAGAGAATTTGGAAATCAAGAGTGGCATTTGTTAGGACTATTTAACGAATAAAATTAAGCTGTTTACTCACAAATCATTATTTAACTATAGTTATTTTAAAATATTTATATATTTAATGTAAACGGCGATGTTTGAAAACAAATGAGAAACGATTGATACGCTTCATCTGCTTCTTTTGTTCATCACTGCAACCAGATCATATTATTTATTGCCAAAGGAACGCAATATTGTAAGAATGCACTCTAGCGGAGAAAAAATGAAACACATCAAACTGTATATTAATTCATTTCTGATGTCGTATGATGTAAATATGACAATTATATTTTTCTGGAATGTTATTACCTGGGAAAAAATACATTTAAGAAAGTGCAAACTGTGTTTCTGTTTTTGGTGGTATAATCAATTGCTACAAATGATTTTATATTAACTCCCGCATGCGCTACGTATTGACATTCATGCACTATAATATATTATATTCAATCTGCTAGCCGTATTTCTTAGAGAGTCAGTCACTACAAAATAATGCTATGACCTATTCAGAATGTTAAAAAGGAGGTGCTTTCTTTATTATGATAAACTTTAGTTGGTAAATTATAGGCGAAGCACGACTGTGATTGGTTGTAAATAAAAAATCATTGAAATGTGATTGGTCATTGACTCCCATTTGGGGGCATGAGTTGGGTCAATGCAATCGTTAATTACGTCAGATTTCAACGACGAGGAAGCTGTATAGAGGAGATTTATAAATTTAAAGTCATCTTTGTAGGAAAGAGCATTAGTGTATTCCTGGAATATTAAATATATGAGACAGGAATAACATCATCAGACAGGGAACTGCACACTCTGCACAAGTTAGTGTTAATTAAGGAAAAGGTAATGTCAACTTTACATGTGTTACATTTCCTCACAGAGGCTAATTAACAACATATTTCAACTTATTTACAAACACAGCAATAAGTAATAAACGAATGGAGGAAAAAACAACGGGGATATAAAACCGTCAATAGGAACCTCATACTCGATGCCATTCTTTTTGCAGACGATTTAGCGCTTCTGACACTTTCCGAAAATGATTTGCAACGATCAATTTATAATTTACAAAAAAAAAAACAGCTGCCAAATTTAATATGGAAATATCAATTACCTAACAAAACTAAAATTATGGCATTTCATGGGAAGGACCCCATACAAAGTAAAATCTGTCTCCAGAGTAAAATTTTGGAGAGATCTAATCAATTTAAATATCTTGGATATTATCTCTCTATCTGGGATGAAAAGGATATCCCTGAAAAAATTACTAGTTATAATAAAAGTTTGGGAATTATTAACCAAGTTATGAAACCATCCCTTGTACAAAAAAACACCAGATTATGTTTATATAACACTTTGGCTAGACCAGTGTTGACCTATGGTAGAGAAGCATGAACACTAAAAATACAACATGAAAGCAGAATAACGGCTTGTGAAATGAGATTCATGCGCAGAACAGTGGGTTACACCAGATAGGATCGGAAAAAGAACACCGATATCTTAAAAGAATTGAAGACTATGCCAATTTTGGAAAATATTAGACAGTACCAACTAAATTGGAAACACCATCTTGAAAGAATGAGTTCAAGTCGGATCCCCAAAGCTGTTTATAATTATATACCAAGAGGGCGAAGATTACTGGGCCGTCCTATGAAACGCTGGAGGGAAAATATTATATAGGATCATAACAAGCCTTGGCCTAATACTTGGAAGGAAGAAGAAGAAGAAGCAATTAGTATCGCACTTATTATTTCTTAATATACAGGGCTGTTCAGAAAGAAGGAACAGACATCAAACATAATTATATTGACTTAGACTTTCACGGCCGGAGTTATTATGATCTTGTAGAAGATTTCCGGTCTGTTGGCCGTGGTCTTGAGGCTTGTAGTTCCCCGACGTTTCGCCAGAGACTGCGTCTGGCATCCTCAAGGGTTGTCTTGAAACTGGCAATTTTGTCGACTGCCTGCTCATTTTATACGTTTATTAACAAAACAATATCGGTGTATGAATCCTCAGCATCATTGCCGCCCTCAATCTGCGGGGCATTGATGCAAAAAATTTCTACAGGCACGTGGACGATCGGCTAGAGCATCCGAGGTGTCTTGTATTTGTGCCCATGAGCCGTCTTTCGTGCATCTGTAGGTCAATTAGAGTTCATCTCTATTTTCATCTTAGCCCACACATTTTCGATTGGATTCAAATCTGATGAAGAGAGAGGCTAGTCTATCATTCTGATATCCTGCCTCTCCGAGAACCAGTTTGAAACCGCTTGACAAGTGTGGACAGAATGATTATCCTGTACGAATTCAATAATTCCATCAGGATATGTCATCCTCACAGATGGAATCAAGATGTTCTCTAGTATAGCCTTATACTGCACATTGTTCAGTGTGTCGTCCAGCTTCCACAATACACCCAGACCGTCCCGTGATATCCAGCCCCAACACGACACAGATACACGACCATGACGAAATTGTCTAGCCACGTATTCTGCATCGTATCGAGACCCCTTTGGACGATAGGCAATCACTTTGCCGTCATGAGTAGAAGAAAATGTCACCTCGTCTGAGAATATTATATTATTCCAATCAAGGTTGGCATTTTTCTCTGCAAAGGCGAGACTGAAACAATCTGTGATTGTCTGTCAGGTGTTCCTTCTTTGCTGCGATCCGTGCAAAGGTCTTGCATCATTTTAACGCCGCGGAGCTGTCCGAGCTGATCCAGGGAAATGAGAATTTGCTTTAATTTGAGAAGCAGTTTGGAAGGGGTTCCTATGGGCTTCTGCAATTAAAGCTTCATTCTCTTGGGGAGTGGAAACACGTCTTCTTCCTGAACCAACACGACGGTCTTCAATCCCTTCCCTGGATAATCTCACCCACCTCTGAGCTGTAGATGCAGGGACTACCCACGCCTTCTAGCCTCACGAGCAGAAAAACCTGCAACGTTTACCAGTGCAAGGAGAGATTGCCATGTGGCTATGTCCTTGTGTGTGTGCTGAGCCATGGTAAAACTCAATATGATTCATTATAAACAAACTTGTTAGAGGCTGTTGCATCACAGTCTATTGACTGAAATACATTGAAATTGCCTAGAACAAACCCTGAATGTGGTAAATATAATTGTTACAATAACGACATTAACATTGATTTAGTTCAAATGTCAAAATACAATGTTGTACTTAATTCATTAAAAAAATTAAACAAATATCACGAAAAAACTGCATAATTGAGGACGCGAATCTGCGAGCTTCATTGCCAGAAACAGTGACTGCATGCTTTACCGCTGACCTAACAGGGCACGTAGGAGAGTCTTCAGTTCATGCCACATAACACAGTAGCTCAGGGACTGCACAATTATAACTAGGTCATTAGTTTGAACCCAGCGCTGTGCCGAGTAGAACTTAGAAGAAATGTGCGTTCAAGAGATGACTCAATTTTTTTGTCTAAGGTTGCAGGTCGTTGGGAATGCAGAGTACATGTGTATGCTAGATACAGTGATTCAGTATTCATAGGAGCAAAAAGTTTTCTCTCTGGGCCTACTTTATCAAATCTGAAATATTGTGTACAATTTTATTGTAAGAACATTAACCGTAGCTTAGGATTTGATTTTACTGCAACTGAGTTCTGATATTGAATACAGGGAACCATGAAATTGAATTCCCATAGCGTTTTGCGATGAAATAAAAGCAACTTTAGGACAAAGTAGACATCAACTATTTTCCAGGTAGGTGCCAAGTGCGCCTGCTCCTTAAATTAAGAAGCCCCGGGTTTAATATCAGCTTAAATTAATTTCCGGAAATTATTTTTTTCTCGGAAGTGATATTTCCAGAGAGTCAACTTCCATGAGAGTCTTGTGTCTCAGATCGGACTATTTCAGGAATTTTTAGTTTCCTTCATTTTCATTTAATTACTTTATTTTCAGAAGCTTCATCTCGCTCAGTAATTAATATTATGTTGGCAAATATTTAGGATATATTAATTTAGTCACTTTTAACGAATTCCAAAGGAATATACCATTGATTTAGTTCCCATTTAGAGATATTTGATTGTTTCTTCCAATTATTCATCGTTTCTATTTAGACACCATAAATGTGCATGACAATAATATATACAGCAAAACTTGCTCAAAGCGGAATCGCATGGGACCAATTTGTTTTTCCACATTAGACAAAATTCTGCATTATAAAAAACTAAAACTTATTAATAGTCTTAGATTATAGAGTACTGTATATGTCTTTTTACGTACCTTGAATTAATTGTAGTTCTGCTGCCTTTGAAAAGTGAAGTATAGTATGTACGAGCGATTTCGACGGTAACGCGCGAAAAAACAGTCCCTTTCGACAGCGTTAAAAATGTCTCTTAGCGCGTATCCTGAAATTAATGCGTGTAGTTTCGTTTTCCGGACACTAACTGCACTTTCGTCCACATCCTTTGATTCCCCGCAAATTGCATTCCACACTACATTGTGTCGTCTTTTAATAACTGTCCAGCCAACCTGAAGATGCTTGAAATCGTTATTCTCTAGGGATCTAGCAACAGCTAAAGCTTGACTTTGGAGCATCGGTCCGGAATTTTGGAGAGTTATCTTCAATCACTTTCACTTTTTCGTTTAATGACAATGATACATACGATTTAGCCATCTTTATTCTGTAAATTCAGAACGCTACCTGTGAAAGATCGGTCTCACAACTTAAAACTGATTTAAGATTTTACAGTGCAATGGTTATTTGTAAGACAGGTATCTGCGTTTCGCATAACGGGTGTGCAGTGAGGCCGAAATAAATTTTTAGGTACAGATAGAATGTCTTCTTCACCCAGTGGCAGGAATCGTTATTATTATTTTTTTTTTGCCTAACGGGAATTAAATCAAGTGGAAACTAATTTATTTCTCTGTCTTTCCGCTTTATACATTTTTTTCACGAATTGTGTAGAAATATCCTTCCGTTTCCGCTTTGGACCGATTCCGTTTTTTTATTCTGCCCTTCCTATAAAATCAACTTTAATTTTTTTTTGTCAATGACCAAAGTTCTGCTCCATACGAAATTATGCTTTTAACAGTTGTGTGATATATATTATTTTCATTTTTTTACTTGTATTTTTATCCCACAATATTCCATTTGGGCAAGCAATTGAAATTTTCCTTAATTATTTCTATTTCTTATTTCCTCTTCATAACTTCTATTTTTATTAACGTCCATATAGTCCCTAAGATAACTGGTAGAACAACTGTTTTATATATTTTTAGTTCAATGTTTTCTGAGGATGCTTCGGACATTGCAGGTTGCATACCTTACAATATCATTGTGCCGTTTTCTTTTAACCATATTTCTTTGCTGTGGGTCGTCATATTTCAATTCCTTCTGCATTTTTTCGTGTTGAGACTTGAAATTAGTGTTGAAGTTCCTTAGGACAGGTTACTGGCCCCAGTGGTAGGGCTCCTACCTTTTAGTCTCTGGACATACATTAGGATACCGCATTTACTCAGTACCCGATGGAACGGTGACTCGGTCCTCAGAGCCTCGTGTGTGAAAACGGGTTGTACCACGAGAAGGTGACCTTCTGAGGACGGCAGGATACACACTACTAAATCACAAAAAAAAAAATTAAGACATCTTAGAAGAATTACACATGGGACCTTTACTTACTTACTTACTCACTGGCACTATCAAACCCGTAGGTTCATGGCCGCGCGCACATAAGCTCTCCATACATCCCTATCCTGAGCTAATCCTTTCCAATCATTCCCTGTATAATCTACATCCCTCAAATCATAGTTAATATTATTCTCCCACCTCATTCTTGGTCTACCAACTGGGCGTTTTCCCTCTGACTTTCCTACAAGAAGCTTCCATGCAAGTCTTTCATTCCCCATACGTGCAACATGTCCTGCCCACCGCAGTCTACGAGACTTAACTGTTCTTATTATATCTGGTTTCCCATAAAGACCATGTAGTTCATTGTTATGTAGTCTTCTCCATTCACTTGTCTGTTCATCTCTCTTTGGTCCAAAAATTTTCCTAAGTACTTTATTCTCAAATACCTGTAATCTCCTTTCCTCGCTTAAAGTAAGAGTCCATGTTTCGCACCCATATAATATAACTGGTAGAATAATAGTTTTATATATTTTCAGTTTAACGTTTTTTGAAAGGAGTTGGGACATCAAGAGTCTCTGCAATGCAGGAATCTTTAGAAAACAAAATTTCTGATTATAAGTCAAGATGGCTGCAACATGTTCATCGAATGGAAGATCACAGAATACCCAAACAAATATTAAGATATCAACCTGCAGGAAGAAGACGAGGACGTCCACTCAAAAGACTTCTGGATGGTGTTTCTCTTGAGGCCGAAACAGGTCAACAAATGACCTAAATTCGTGAATGTACTATGATGATGATGATGATGATGTATTTTGAGAGAAGTTGGGACGACAAGAATCACTCTATCGCAATATTTATTCCGTTAATGAAGAAAATAGGGCCATAAATACGAATTGGTGATGAATTCGCTTTGTTTACGCAATTCGTGAGTGACAGAATTTAATTTAGGTCTTCCATTTCTTCTCTTGCGCCGCATGCAGTTGGTCTTGGTAGTAATCATTCTAAATGCAAATACGAATCTGATCAGAATTCATCAATTATTCGTGTCAGATGAATAAGAACTAATTTCATCTCTGCTGCTTCCATTCTCTTCCTCTAGTTAGAATATTGTTTTGACCCAAATAAAAATGAAGGTGGGAGGAATGAGAGATGTGTTGATAAACGTCTGCTGCTGATTTTCAATCAGACAACATGAAAAAAGCACAAACGCCCTGCGCAATCAAATAATCAGGCGTTAAAATATTCATATTACCATTATCGCCAAATTAGTGCATTACGACGCGAGGTTGGGAAGTGGTTTTTACAGAAGTGAGAAAAAGATTAAAAACCGAGTGATAGCGAGGTTTTTAATTTCCGAGATTCTGTAAAACATTTCACAAACGTGCGTTGTACATTACTTTTTGCACGATGATGTTTTCAAAATAATATCACTCGGTTTTTTAATTTCCGAGATTCTGTAAAACATTTCACAAATGTGCGTTGTATATTATTTTTTGCACGATGGTGTTTTCAAAATAACAAATCATAGTAAAATAATAACATATTTGTTGGAAATGCAATTAACTGACAATCGTTAACTGTCAGGCCAATGTCTGTACGGTAAATTCCGAAAATAATTTAGTTGAGACTACAGCAGGCCGTGACACCAATCAGGAATGAAATGGCGGCAAGTACGAATGTATTGTTTTATACTGTTTCAAATAAAGTTCAGTTAATTTAAAATGCAGTGATTTGTTTCGTATAATGTATATTAACACTACATTTTGGGTATATTTTTGTATATACATTGTACGTAGAATACATAAAGGACAATGGTTTTACTTCCCGCACTAGGTAGGTAATTTGTAATATTACAGTATAGTTATTTAGTTATTTATAAGTTGGCAACCCCGAAATTTAGGAAAAAGAACTTTCAATGATGGTCGTCATTGTTGTAAGTACGAGAGAACGAATTATCGCACAAAAAAAACACTTTTTCCCATTTCCACATTAAAACATTGAGAAGCTGTGAAACACGATACAACAATATCAACTGATATCAATAAGTCCGTCCCGCAGCAATTCCGTGAATTCCTCACGAATGTCAACCATTGCATGTTATACAAAGAAAACATGGCGGCTGCTGGAAGTGAAAATCTTCAAAGCTTTAAATCCCTCCCGGAGGACTTGACCCCTCATTTTTCTATCCTTAAAAAATCCATTGATCTCGGCAGTGATTATATCTTCGGGACAAGAAGCAAGGAACTTCACTTCCTACACCACAGAGATCTATGTATATTAATATGATTTATGAGATAGGCCTATATAAACAGCTTCGGTGGTCTAGAGGTTAATTTCCTCTAGCCCCGATGGTTGTGGGTTCAAACCCGGTCGGATCAATGGATTATTAGGATGGAAAAAATCCAAGGAACGAGTCCTCGAAAAAGACTTTGGAATTTGGGACCCGAGTCTGAAGATTTTTTGACTCATAGAAGAACCTCAAGACTAAATTAGAGCATGTGAGCAAATTTTAATTTTTCTTTTTCCTCCAAGTAATACCTGAGTTGTCAGTAAAGATAAATGTTCTTCCTTTGTTAATATTCCTGTATGCAATTAATGTTTTTAATTCTTTATGAAGGTCTGGTAGGATAAGCAAGAAAGTGATATTAAGAACAGAATAAATAAAGGTAGAGCAATAACAGCAATGATGAATGGAGTCTTATGGAACAGACATATAACCAGGAAAATAAGTTACAAATATATAATTCAATAGTGAGAAGTACTGTCACATATGGAGCTGAAGTTTGGAAATTCAACAAAACTTAGAACAAAAACTTATGTCGATGGAAATGGATTTCTTGAGGAGAGCAGCAAGATGTTTAAAATTAGAAAAAAATAAATACTGTCATAAGAGAAAAAAATGAATATTAGTTATTCAATAGTAGATTATATAAAATATCCCCATCCAGAGTAATTCTGCCCGAAGGCAGGTCCTTCACTGCAATCATAGCATTTCCATGCTATGCTTGCAGCTTTACTAGGGAATTGTAGGTGTGGTAGCTTCCCGTTGCTTTCCACACCGGTGAAGGATGATGATGGTGATGATGATAATTATAAGGATGATGATGATGGTCATATGATTTCGGGGACCGTTTGGGCCTTAAATTTTTCCTGACATTTGTCTTACAGGTGAGGAAAAACCCCGATAAAAACCTCACCCAGAAAAACTGCCCCGACCGGGGATCGAACCTGGGCCCGCTGCGTGACAAGGCAGCATGCTACCTCGAGACCACAGCGGTAGACATATATAAGACATACGCAATTAAATTGGTATGGGCACGTACGACGAATGCAACAAGAAAGGTTACCCAGGAAACATTGGAATGATGTCCACCTGGAAGAAGAAGGAAAGGAAGACCTCGAAATTCGTTGATGCAGGAAATAAGAACTGGAATGAGAGCAAGAGGACTGGAGGACTTGGATTGGATGGAGAGAGACGAGTGGAAAAAAAAAATAAAACTTTAGGCACAAAAAGAAGTGTAAACATTAAAATCTGTTATACGCTATAAATAAAGTAAATAAAGGTCTAGAAAATTATATTTTGTTGTAGGAAGAAATTTCGCGAGGGAATTAATCAAAATATTGAAGGAATTAATGTTAATCCTATACTAGATGCCTAATTGAGGCAATGAGCTAACCACTAATCACTCTCCAACATCTGTAGGGAAATAAGAGGAACTGTAGGAAGATCGATGGTTCGCCCTTGTGGAGTCAAGATTTTTTAAAGTGGCCTAAACCCATTGGCGACCCTGGTCGACCCAGCCTCTAATGGAAATGCGTACCAAACTATGTTCTGGAGGTAAAAGCAACCGTCACACAGAGCTGACAACTCGATTGACATCTCGTGCCGATTGTCAAAACACGTGGGAGCTCTAACTTCCTACCATCTGAAGGGTTGTATCATCTTAGCTAAGCAACTCACGCAATGGAACATCTTTGCCCTGTACTGAAATCTAAAGGTAAAGATATTCATAGGACCAGCCTCATGGGCTAGTTGTCAGCGTTCCTGACTACTGTTCATGATGTCCCGGGTACGATTCCCGGTCAAACCATAGGAATTTTTCCTTAAAGGGTCTGGAATTTAGGGTTAAGTTTAAGTTAAGAACTCTCCTGGCGCTTCATTATCTTTTATCACCCATCACACCATTGGGGTAACGTAACTCCGCCTTCCAGATGCCCCATATTAAGAAATTGATTACAATTCTGCCAATGCCAGGGGAGAAAGCCAGAAATGTCACAAAAGTCAACCTGATGGCATTAGACAATATATATATATATATATATATATATATATATGGTATGATAAGAAAAATAAATGCCTGGACGGGATTCGAACCCGGATCTCTGAGTCTGTACCTCAGCGTGATATCTATTACACCACCAGGCGAATCCAATTCAAACACTTATTTTTCTTATATATGTATTATATTCTCCATTATTACTAGATGTCGCGAGAACTCGGTCTTCACTGCCATCTAGTAGCTGACTATAACAAGTAAGCAAATTAAAGAGAATATTTTTACTTGATAGCAGTGACGCTTTATCGATGTTATAATTAAATGTTTAACATTGAGCAATGCAAGCTTAATATGGTATCATAAGAAAAATAAATGCCTGGAAGGGATTCGAACCCGGATCTCTGAGTCTGTACCTCAGCGTGATATCCATTACACCACCAGTAGAATCCAATTCAAACACTTATTTTTCTTATATATGTATTATATTCTCCATTATTACTAGATGTCGCGAGAACTCGGCCTTCACTGCCATCTAGTAGCTGACTATAACAAGTAAGCAAATTAAAGAGAATATTTTTACTTGATAGCAGTGACGCTTTATCGATGTTATAATTAAATGTTTAACATTGAGCAATGCAAGCTTAATATGGTATGATAAGAAAAATAAATGCCTGGACGGGATTCGAACCCGGATCTCTGAGTCTGTACCTCAGTGTGATATCCATTACACCACCAGGCGAATCCAATTCAAACACTTATTTTTCTTATATATGTATTATATTCTCCATTATTACTAGATGTCGCGAGAACTCGGTCTTCACTGCCATCTAGTAGCTGACTATAACAAGTAAGCAAATTAAAGAGAATATTTTTACTTGATAGCAGTGACGCTTTATCGATGTTATAATTAAATGTTTAACATTGAGCAATGCAAGCTTAATATGGTATGATAAGAAAAATAAATGCCTGGACGGGATTCGAACCCGGATCTCTGAGTCTGTACCTCAGCGTGATATCCATTACACTACCAGGCGAATCCAATTCAAACACTTATTTTTCTTATATATGTATTATATTCTCCATTATTACTAGATGTCGCGAGAACTCGGTCTTCACTGCCATCTAGTAGCTGACTATAACAAGTAAGCAAATTAAAGAGAATATTTTTACTTGATAGCAGTGACGCTTTATCGATGTTATAATTAAATGTTTAACATTGAGCAATGCAAGCTTAATATGGTATGATAAAAAAACATATATATATATATATATATATATATATATATATTATCATCATCCGATATCATGGCAGCTGCCCGACATTCGTCTCTGTCCATCCATTGATCTTCCTCCAATCCTCTGATATTCATAGCCGCTTGTACCCCTTCTATCCAAGTTTTCTTCGGTCTTCCTCTTTTCCATTGGGATCCATTCTATAACAATTTTAGGCAATCTTTGCTCTGGCATTCTTTTGACATGTCCATATATATATATATATATATATATATATATATATATACTATTACTAATGTATATATTCATAGAAGTAAGATAGGGAGAAATTTGGTAAAAGTGCGAAAAATCTACAATTGGCAATGAGTTTAACTAAATAACTCGCTGGCACTATCGAACCCGTAGGTTCATAGGTACACTTATATAAGCTATCCATACTTCCCTAGCAAGGGCCAATGTTTTACAGTCATCTCCTGTATAATCTATTTCCCTTAAAATCATAGTAGGCCTATATATTATACTCTGGGCCTAGCTACTGGGAGCTTGTTGACGTACATATCTGCCAGTGAATAATCAATTTTGAGTGTCAATGCGGTTGGTTGTGAACTGAGCTTTTCTTCCGTGACTGTCAACGTGCAAGGGATATTTTCTAACTTAGCTTGAATTCACGCTTCATAAGGTTGTGGTAATTGTTTCGTCTCAGTTGTCACAAATCCCATCTTCAAGACGAAATGGATTGTATCATATGACCACATCGGGTGTGGGGTCGAAACTGAGCCAATTCCTTACTTATGAAGAAATACTTCCGCTCAATCTGAATAGTTCAAATGAACCAATAATTCAGATAGGTAAAACATAGGTTACTAAAATAAATATTCTGAGGAAGATCGTACGTAAATCAAGAAAAATTAGAATTAGAAATGAACAAATAAGAAGGTAGTTGAATTTTGTTTAGTTGTTTCTTGACTCACCTCATACTTCTTAACTCCCTCGCAGATCTAGATTTCGTCACTGTATTTTGTGACATTCTCAATGCTGTTCACGTTCAAATTGATAATGTCACAAATACAGTGACAACATCTAGATCTGCAAGGGAGTTAAGAAGTATGAGGTGAGTCAAGAAACAACTAAACAAAATTAAAAATAAACCTCATAGTGCTATTTCCTACGTAGAAATTCAGTATATAATGGAAATGGACAGCTAATGACAAATGAGGGAAATTTTGAGGAAGTGGCTGAATTCAAATACCTAGGAATAATAATCACAAATAGGAATGAGATGCACAAAGAAATTAAACATAGGCTCAATTCTGGAAATGCGTGCTATTATACATTGCAGAGACTCTTGATGTCCCAACTCCTTTCAAAAAACGTTAAGCTGAAAATATATAAAACTATTATTCTACCAGTTATATTATATGGGTGCGAAACATGGACTCTTACTTTAAGGGAGGAAAGGAGATTACAAGTATTTGAGAATAAAGTACTTAGGAAAATTTTTGGACCAAAGAGAGATGAACAGACAAGTGAATGGAGAAAACTACATAACAATGAACTACATGGTCTTTATAGGATGCCAGATATAATAAGAACAGTTAAGTCTCGTAGACTGCGATGGACAGGACATGTTGCACGTATGGGGAATGAAAGACGTGCCTGGAAGCTTCTTGTAGGAAAGCCAGAGGGAAAACGCCCAGTTGATAGACCAAGAATGAGGTGGGAGAACAACATTAACTATGATTTGAGGGAAGTAGATTATACAGGGAATGATTGGAAAGCATTAGCTCAGGATAGGGATGTATGGAGAGCTTATGTCCGCGCGGCCATGAACCTACGGGTTTCGATAGTGCCAGTGAGTAAGTAAGTAAGTGTTATTTCCTACCTACATAACTTAATAAGGTAGTTGAATATTCAGACAATAGGTGAACGGGTGTAAAAAAGGACATATGAACGGGGTCATATATTCCACATGACACCGGATAGAATTGTACACATAGCAAGACATGCGTTACCAGACGATGGCAGAAAGACACCTGGAAGACAAAAAAAGAGATGGAGGGACTCTTAATTCTGGATGGAACACAAAGAGAAGAAGAATTCAGATAGGTAAGATATAGATTATGTAGGCCTAATGTTCGAGCCATCCCGAATCCCGGCAACCACCCCAAACATGGAGATTCCTTGAGTACGTAAAAATCAAAGCCACCTAAACTCAAAATGCATATTTTGATATCAATGATAATTATGGTGACTTCAATGTGTTAAATTTCGGCGCGCGGTGGACTAATTGTTACATCTCCAGTGTCGCGGGGAAATAACAGTTTTATATATTTTCAGTTTAACGTTTTTTGAAAGGAGTTGGAACATCAAGAGTCTATGCAATGCATAATATCACGCATTTCCAGAATTGAGCCAATGTTTAAATTTCTTTGTGCATCTCATTCCTATTTGTGATTATTGTTCCTAGGTATTTGAATTCAGCCACTTCCTCAAAATTTCCCTCATTTGTCATTAACTGTCCATTTCCATTATATAATGTATTTCTACGTGTGACCATATATTTAGTTTTATTCAAGTTTACCTCCAGTCCCAATTTCTTAGTGTTAATCAATAGAGTGTGCGTGTTGCCCGTAGTATCTCCTCGTTATCGCCTAATAATACTACATCATCAGCATAAATTAACAGCTGCGCTTCTTCATTCGCCGAAGTTTTGATGGCGTGCTCTAGTACAAAATTGATTGGTAGAGGAGATAGTTGCATCTCCTTGCTTCAACCCATTATGGATTTCAAAAGTATCCGAAAACTGTTTGCCTACACGCGCCCTACTCTTAGTGCCATTTAGACACATTTGTATAAGTCTAACTACCTTTTAGGAATTCCGAACTCCAGCAGGATACTATATAACTTCTCCCTCTTAATTGAATCGTATGCTCTTTGAAGTCTACGTATAGTTGATGTACAGTACCATTATATTCACATTTTTTTCTAAATATCTGATCCATTGTAGACCTGTTTCTTCTAAATCCATATTGACTATCTCATAGAATGTCATCAATATAAGGAGTAAGTCTGCTTACTAATATATTTGTTAGGATTTTGGTACGAAGTTGAGCGTAATGAGATACTCCTGTAGTTGTTGTGCAATATAAACTGGTACGATAATCAATTCTTTTCATTCATTTGGAATATCCTCTTTTTCCCTAAAGCATACTAAGTAACCGACGCGACGTATCTTATCCATTAAGGTCAATTAAAATACCAGAAAATAGTGTATTGCGTCTGAGTGGATTGATTCAACAACCTTCAAGTTTCTTGGAAAACGTATCCACAACAGAGCGAATTAATGTAAGTAATATCAGACTGGATGGAGGTAAATTCCCAGAATTAATCTCGGTTCTTTTGTAATGTTTCTAATCTCTGAGAAACCTGTCACTACATCTCAATAGAGGTCCTTCAATAAAAGTTACCGCAACCACTTCCCCATTACATCAAGTTCAACTTCATCAATTAACGACAAATTCTCTACACATTGTTTTCACAGAAAATCGGTTACAAAGGAGAATCCATAGTGAAGGGATGTTAAAAGCAGCTAATTTATATATATATATATATATATATATATATATATATAGTATGATAAGAAAAATAAAGCGTCACTGCTATAAAGTAAAAATATTCTCTTTAATTTGCTTACATGTTATAGTCAGCTACTAGATGGCAGTGAAGACCTAGTTCTCGCGACATGTACTAATAATGGGGAATATAATACATATATAAGAAAAATAAGTTTTGAATTCGATTCGCCTGGTGGTGTAATGGATATCACACTGAGGTACAGACTCAGAGATCCGGGTTCGAGTCCCGTCCAGGCATTTATTTTTCTTGTCATACCATATTAAGCTTGCATTGCTCAATGTTAAACATTTAATTATATATATATGAAGGGTACAAGCAAATAACAATCTAAATCAGTTTTACAATATTTTGAGATAATTCCTTTTCAATAATCAAAAGCTTATTTAACATTTTCCAATACTGTTATTTTAACACAGTTTCAATAATGGATCATATTATAATATTATAATGATTTTGTGAAAAGAGAAATTAATATCTGAACCAGGAATCGAACCGTGGACCTCTTGTATTCCGTACAAGCGTGCTAGACCACTACACTATACGAGACATTATAATATTATAATATGATCCATTATTGGAACTGTGTTAAAATAACAGCATTGGAAAATGTTAAATAACATAGTGTTACTGCTTATAAAAGTGTTGGTGTAAAATTCTCAAATATAGATACTTCTAAATGAAGCCGGCCGTTGGTGTTGGTAGTGACATCTACCTGGCAGCGGACGAAACGAGAGTTATAGATTAGTATGTGTGGAAGGAATTGTTAACGTTTGACCATGTCTCGTATAGTGTAGTGGTCTAGCACGCTTGTACGGAATGCAAGAGGTCCACGGTTCGATTGCTGGTTCAGACATTAATTTTTCTTTTCGCAAAATCATTATAATATTATAATCAAAAGCTTGTTGTACATTTTATAGTGTTATTCAACATTCCCTTTATTTCTATATTTAATAGGTAAATTATTTCCCTACAACAATGACAATTAAAAATCAGGAAAAAAATTGCAACGCTTTCAAAGGCAACAATGCACATGACTGTAAGAATGTTGAATAGAGTAAACTAAATGAAAGTAGTGTTTTGAACTTTTCATGTATAAAATTAATGTTAACTGAGTCCAGAATAACAACGAAATTTATAACTAAAACAAGAACCTTCAGTAACAGCTTCATTCTTGTAATGAAGTTTTAATCATCTTCAATATCCTCTCGTGTGGTAAGAGATTCGTAAAATGCTCTGGCACCTGGCTGTTGACAGAACTGGCTTAGAACCTGCAGATCGTTGTATTTAAATCTGGATATTGGCAGAGAGCTGGCATGGGCTTGCTGTGGTCCACATGAAGGTGTCAAATGATGTCCTAGCAATGATGTAAGGTTCCCAGGCTCCATTATAGGAAGTTCTTACATTGATTGCACGAACAGTACAATGAGAATTTCAGTAATTGGACGTGTGGCAAAGGGGCAGTTTTGTTTATAATGTGGGGCTAAAAATTATCCCCATATGGAGAACATGTGAGACTCAGCTTCTACCACAGCGAAAGGACATAATAAAATCAAAAAATGTAGATCTTTGTTTTTGAATGACATTACTAAAATTTGACTTGCATTGTTCTTTCATAGGAACAACTGACTTAGTTTGTTCTTTCATTGGAAACCAGGCTTTTGAAGCCATTTGTCATTGCTTGCAATGTTATTTGCAAGTTTTTATGTTGTGCATATTGTAGAACATAGCCTAATCTAAGAGACGATGTCAAAATCTCTATTCCAATTTTTCTTGACTTACATTGTTATTTGCTTTACATTCCTTTATATATGTTACGGTAAAAGTAACCAACCGGTAATTATGCATAATCACAAATGATGCCGGTAAATATGATGTTAGAAAAGTTATCAAATTAACCGTTTGTTTGCATAACTTCCAAATCGTAATGGTAGTATCACGACTGAGTGGGCCAGTAGAATAGAATAGATGAGCCTATATATATATATATATATATATATATATATATATATGTGTGTGTGTGTTACGGTATAAGTAATAAACTAGTGATATTGTATAATCACCAAAGATGCGGGTAAATATGATAAATATTTAAAAATATATCAAATTATCTGGTTTGTTTGCATAACTCCCAAATCGTAATGGTAATTATGTTAATATCATAACTGATATGAACAGCAGCATACAATAGATGAGCGTATATATATATATATATATATATATATATATATATATATATATATTACGAAAAAAGTTATAAACTGATGATTATACATAATAACCGGCAATTATGCATAATCACCTATGATGCCGGTAAATATCATAAGTTTTTGAAAATTTATCAAAATAACCGGTTTTGGTTGAATAATTCAAATATCGTAATGGCAATTGTGATAAATATCATGACTGATTGGGCCAGTAGCATAGAATAGATGAGCCTATATATATATATATATGACAATCTCGAATCCAAAAAGACGAACAATCTCGAATTCAAGAAGACGAACTATCTCGAATTCAAGAAGACGAACAATCTCGAATTCAAGAAGACGAACAATCTCGAATTCAAGAAGACGAACAATTTCGAATTCGAGAAGACGAACAATCTCGAATTCAAGAAGACGAACAATCTCGAATTCAAGAAGGCGAACTATCTCGAATTCAAGAAGACGAACAAACTCGAATTCAAGAAGACGAACAATTTCGAATTCGAGAAGACGAACAATCTCGAATTCAAGAAGACGAACAATCTCGAATTCAAGGAGACGAACAAACTCGAATTCAAGAAGACGAACAATTTCGAATTCGAGAAGACGAACAATCTCGAATTCAAGGAGACGAACAAACTCGAATTCAAGAAGACGAACAATTTCGAATTCGAGAAGACGAACAATCTCGAATTCAAGGAGACGAACAAACTCGAATTCAAGAAGACGAACAATTTCGAATTCGAGAAGACGAACAATCTCGAATTCAAGGAGACGAACAAACTCGAATTCAAGAAGACGAACAATTTCGAATTCGAGAAGACGAACAATCTCGAATTCAAGGAGACGAACAAACTCGAATTCAAGAAGACGAACAATTTCGAATTCGAGAAGACGAACAATCTCGAATTCAAGGAGACGAACAAACTCGAATTCAAGAAGACGAACAATTTCGAATTCGAGAAGACGAACAATCTCGAATTCAAGAAGACGAACAATCTCGAATTCAAGGAGACGAACAAACTCGAATTCAAGAAGACGAACAATTTCGAATTCGAGAAGACGAACAATCTCGAATTCAAGAAGACGAACAATCTCGAATTCGAGAAGGCGAACTATCTCGAATTCAAGAAGACGAACAAACTCGAATTCAAGAAGACGAACAATTTCGAATTCGAGAAGACGAACAATCTCGAATTCAAGAAGACGAACAATTTCGAATTCGAGAAGACGAACAATCTCGAATTCAAGAAGACGAACAATTTCGAATTCGAGAAGACGAACAATCTCGAATTCAAGGAGACGAACAAACTCGAATTCAAGAAGACGAACAATTTCGAATTCGAGAAGACGAACAATCTCGAATTCAAGGAGACGAACAAACTCGAATTCAAGAAGACGAACAATTTCGAATTCGAGAAGACGAACAATCTCGAATTCAAGGAGACGAACAAACTCGAAATCAAGAAGACGAACAATTTCGAAATTCGATAGAATACGAACAACTCGAATTCAAGGAGACGAACAAACTCTCGAATTCAAGAAGACTAACAATTTCGAATTCGAGAAGACGAACAATCTCGAATTCAAGGAGAACGAACAAACTCGAATTCAAGAAGACGAACAATTTCGAATTCGAGAAGACGAACAATCTCGATTCAAGGAGACGAACAAACTCGAATTCAAGAAGACGAACAATTTCGAATTCGAGAAGACGAACAATCTCGAATTCAAGAAGACGAACAATCTCGAATTCAAGGAGACGAACAAACTCGAATTCAAGAAGACGAACAATTTCGAATTCGAGGAGACGAACAATCTCGAATTCAAGGAGACGAACAAACTCGAATTCAAGAAGACGACCAATTTCGAATTCGAGAAGACGAACAATCTCGAATTCAAGGAGACGAACAAACTCGAATTCAAGAAGACGAACAATTTCGAATTCGAGAAGACGAACAATCTCGAATTCAAGGAGACGAACAAACTCGAATTCAAGAAGACGAACACACTCGAATTCAAGAAGACGAACAATTTCGAATTCGAGAAGACGTACATACTCGAATTCAAGAAGACGAACAATTTCAAATTCAAGAAGACGAACAAAATCAAATTCGAGAAGACGTACGAACTCGAATTACAGGAGGACGAACATACTCGAATTCAAGAAGACGAACAAACTCGAATTCAAGAAGACGAACAATTTCGAATTCAAGAAGACGAACAAACTCAAATTCAAGAAGACGAACAATTTCGAATTCAAGAAGACGAACAAACTCGAATTCGAGAAGACGAACAAACTCGAATTCCAGGAGGACGAACATACTCGAATTCAAGACGACGAACAAACTCGAATTCAAGAAGACGAAAGATTTCGAATTTGAGAAGACGAACATACTCGAATTCAAGATGACGAAAGATTTCGAATTCGAGAAGACGTACAAACTCGAATTCAAGAAGACGAACAAACTCGAATTCAAGAAGACGAACAAACTCGAATTCGAGACGACGAATATACTCGAATTCAAGAATACGAACATACTCGAATTCAAGAAGACGAAATATTTCGAATTCGAGAAGACGTTCAAACTCGAATTCAAGAAGACGATCAAACTCGAATTCAAGAAGACTAACAAACTGGAATTCGAGAAAACGAACATACTCGAATTGAAGAAAACGAAAGATTTCGAATTCGAGAAGACGTACAAACTCGAATTCCAGGAGGACGAACATACTCGAATTCAAGAAGACGAACAAACTCGAATTCAAGAAGACGAACAAACTCGAATTCAAGAAGACGAACAAACTCGAATTCGAGAAGACGAACAAACTCGAATTCCAGGAGGACGAACATATTCGAATTCAAGAAGACGAACAAACTCGAATTCAAGAAGACGAACAAACTCGAATTCAAGAAGACGAACAAACTCGAATTCAAGAAGACGAACAATTTCGAATTCAAGAGGACGAACAATTTCGAATTCGAGAAGACGAACAATCTCGAAATCAAGAAGACGAACAATCTCGAATTCAAGAAGGCGAACTATATCGAATTCAAGAAGACGAACAAACTCGAATTCAAGAAGACGAACAATTTCGAATTCGAGAAGACGAACAATCTCGAATTCAAGAAGACGAACAATCTCGAATTCAAGGAGACGAACAAACTCGAATTCAAGAAGACGAACAATTTCGAATTCGAGAAGACGAACAATCTCGAATTCAGGAGACAACAAACTCGAATTCAAGAAGACGAACATTTCGAATTCGAGAAGACGAACAATCTCGAATTCAAGGAGCGAACAAACTCGAATTCAAGAAGACGAACATTTCGAATTCGAGAAGACGAACAATCTCGAATTCAAGGAGACGAACAAACTCGAATTCAAGAAGACGAACAATTTCGAATTCGAGAAGACGAACATCTCGAATTCAAGGAGACGAACAAACTCGAATTCAAGAAGACGAACAATTTCGAATTCGAGAATACGAACATCTCGAATCAAGGAGACGAACAAACTCGAATTCAAGAAGACGAACAATTTCGAATTCGAGAAGACGAACAATCTCGAATTCAAGGAGACGAACACAACTCGAATTCAAGAAGACGAACAATTTCGAATTCGAGAAAGACGAACAAATCTCGAATTCAAGAAGACGAACAACATCTCGAATTCAAGGAGACGAACAAACTCGATTCAAGAAGACGAACAATTTTCGAATTCGAGAAGACGAACAATCTCGAATTCAAGAAGACGAACATCTCGAATTCGAGAAGGCGAACTATCTCGAATTCAAGAAGACGAACAAACTCGAATTCAAGAAGACAAACATTTCGAATTCGGAAAAGAACAATCTCGAATTCAGAAGGCGAACAATTTCGAATTCGAGAAGACGAACAATCTCGAATTCAGAAGACGAACAATTTCGAATTCGAGAAGACGAACAATCTCGAATTCAAGGAGACGAACAACTCGAATTCAAGAAGAGACGAACAATTTCGAATTCGAGAAGACCAACAATCTCGAATTCAAGAGACGAAGAACTCGAAGTCAAGAGACGAAAATTTCGAATTCGAGAAGACGAACATCCGAATTCACGGAGAGAACAACTCGAATTCAAGAAGACGAACAATTTCGAATTCGAAGAGACGAACAATCTCGAATTCAGGAGACGAAAAACTCAATTCAAGAAGCAGACGACAATTTCGAATTCGAGAAGACGACAATCGCGAATTCAGGAGACGACAAACTCGAATTCAAGAGACGAACAATTCGAAATTCGAGAACAACAACAATCTCGAATTCAAGGAGACGAACAAACTCGAATTAAAGACAACAATTCAATTCGAGAAGACGAACAATCTGAATTCAAGCGGACGAACAATCGCGATTCAAGGAGACGAACAACTCGAATTTCAGGAAGACGAACAATTTCGAATTCGAGAAGACGAACAATTAGATTCAAGAAGCAACAACTCGAATTCAAGAGACAACAAACTCTAACGCAGAAGAAACAATTCGAATTCAAGAGAACGAACAAACTCGAATTCAAGAGACGAACAAACTCGAATCCGAGAAGACAACAATCTCCAATGCAAGGAGACGAACAACTCGAATTCAAGAAACGAACAAATCGCATTCAGAGACGAACAATTTCGAATTCGAGAAGACGTACATACCGAATTCAAGAAGACGAACAATTTCAAATTCAAGAAGACGACGAAAGCAAATTCGAGAAACGTACGAACTCGAATTACAGAGGACGAACATACTCGAATTCAAGGAAGAACGAACAAACTCGAATTCAAAAGACGAACAAACTCGAATTCAAGGAGACGAACAATTTGCGAATTCAAGAGACGACATTTCGAATTCGAGA
>JASPKZ010000777.1:0-27089 GCA_030220185.1 Diploptera punctata
CCGTAACGTTACGAAAGCAACGTCATTGAACATGAAATGGAAAATTGCAGTTTTAAATGTTGTTAATAAATATTAATATTTTACAGATGGATTCAAAGCTGTTTAATCTGTGTAGCTGAGGTTTGCAGATAAACCCAATGGACAACGCTTCCTCTATCAGGTAAATGTTAAATACATTTTCAAATATCTAATTTATCATCGTTTTAAATGCTAGTTATTGTGATATTTCGTGACGTATATAAGGCATGTTAATTGAAATTATAATAACTTTTACTTTCAAATTATAAATATTCTATTTTATATAATTTCAACATAATATGTAATTATACCGTTTCAATTAAACTTCTCCGTTGTTTAACATAAAAAAAACCCTTGCTGGTGGGAGAGGGCCCGCTACTGTCTGACCACTTAGGACTATTCGCATATTCTTTTGCAGAGGAAGTCGATAATCTAGATTAGTATAGGGTAACGTGTGCCGTTTTCTACAGTATTTATAGTAGTTTCCTCAATCTGAAGGCCGCTGTATTTTAGAGTTACCTAAATTCTCATGATACTGATTGGGTATCGGTCCCACACTCGGCAAAATTGCATAAGACATATGTTCCTTATAGTGAATCAAACTAGCTCCGCGCCAAGGCATGATGCCTTCATCCCTATCCATTCTTAAATTATATCAAAATTCCCGATGAATAATTTTCTTCCATCTATGGATTATTTTATTTATAAACTCCAGGTTATGTGATTATTTGGGATACCCATGTATTAATATAATTATTTTCATTAGTAATCATATCTTTGTTGGTTTCTACCGTTTTTCTCTGCCACAAATTTCAATTCAGGATTTCTCCAAATCATCTTCATACATTTCGTTCATTCGTCCTGTGACGGAGCGTTAGACGTGAAAGACCGGCACACTGTCGTTCATTGTTTCTATAAATATAGGGGCTTCATCTCATCTCACCCCTCATCCCAACCCTTAGTTCAACACGAGATGAGGATATTGTATAATAATAATTATATTTATCAAGTTAGACCACTGCTTATTGTTTATTATTTTGTCCTCAGGTTTCAAAATTATACGTTGTTTTAAGTTAGGTGCCTACGTGCAAATTGTTATTTTTCAGATTTATTTATGGATGTTCTGTAATGTTTTATGATTTGTTGTTGCACAAGTCTAAGTTTCTTTTAAAAGGAAAATTAACTCGAAAATTCGGATTGTACCCTTTTGCACCGTAACTTACTTCTAGATATATTTGTGTTATATGAAAATATATCCTTAATTTACTTTGATGGAGAAATAGTAAATATAGTATTATAATAAAATACAAATAGATCAGTCATGGACGGAAGAATAAAACAAAGCAGATTTCGTACTTAACATCTCAGTATTTAGAAATGCCAACAGTTTGACGTTTGTTAAAAAACTTTTTTCAATATTTGAAACGGACATTGCCTACATTTTGGAAAAATACTATGAGGGGTTAGAGACCCCTAGCACCCATAGGGATATGACATGTAAAAACAATATAATACGACCGATACTACTGTCTGAACCGATTAAATTTCAGCCCAAATTTTATGTAAAGTGTCCCTAAGAGGGACCGAGATGGGAAGAAAAATAAAAAATAAAACAAGCGGAGAGTAGCGTCGAATCTATGGTTTTGTAGTCGATAAGTTGATTATTGACATCCCGATAGCATTTAATCCCGAACATTGACATCTATTCTTCCTTGGAGGATGAGAGTGACAAAAGGGTAAACAAAATAGAAAAAAAACATCACCAAGATTATTATCGAATATATGAGTCATAGTCTGTAGACGGATTGGTTACGTCCAGATGACATTTAAACCCCTAGCTCCCCAGGGATTTAAAAATAATCGGGAATATTGGCCATGGGTAACTATCGCTGATGCCTTTTTATCACAGATGGTAAAATAGTGTTGTAGGCCTATACACCTTGTACACTATGCAACAGATAATTTGTTTAAGTGCAAGATAACTGTAAGTACTGTATTTTGAGAGTTGTTCATAAATAACACTGGTCACAGTGATTTGTGTACATAAACGATTTCGGGTGTTCTTATGTATGTTCATCTGCTGATTCCAAAAATGAAGTCACACATTTTTCATACCTACCATTTTTTTTTGTAATTTTGAAAATAATTATTTTCCTATTTATTAGCATTTTTGATATATAACATGATGATTAGAAGGATTATTTTACATTTATATTTAATTTCATTGTGCCAACAATGGACTTAATATTTTGAGATTTTTGCCTTGAATTCGTAACTTACAACAATGACGTTCTCCTACAAAGCTGTGATTGTATGTTTTAAGTTCGCAGTTGAATAGAAGCTTTCTTAAAAGAAAGAAGCTAATTCTGTGCTCACTTCCGTAGTCAAGTGAATTGTGATAGACTAAGTAGTGTATTGTAAAGAGAAGAGTAAAATTGTATTTGTATAAGAAATATGTCTCGAAAGTGTGTTAACGATAGAAACAACTTCTGTTTCGTGTGTGGTGAGCTCACTTTCAAAGCACAGAAGCGAAAGTTTACTCCTCTAATAAGAAGAGCTTATCACTGTTATTTTAACAACAAAATAGACCAGAACAAGATATGGGCCCCGGAAATCTGTTGTACCAAATGTGTAACACTATTAACTGGCTGGTTGAAAGGATCCTGTCATATGCCTTTCGCAGTCCCAATGATATGGCGCGAACCTAAGGATCATTTGACAGAACTGCTACTTCTGCTTGACAAATATATCTGGAATAACTTCCAAGTCAAGACACACCGTTAAATATCCAATGTTAGATTCAGCAATTCGACCGGTACTTCATGGGCCAGGTTTACCCATACCAATTCCACCAGATCACATAACAGTGATTGAAGAACTTTCTGATGTTCAGGATTTACAGAATGATTCAGATTTTGCGGAAGATGATGCTATAAATGAAACTCACTTTCTAACACAGGAGGATTTAAAATGATTTGGTTCGGGATCTTGGTTTAACTAAAACAAGGCAGAATTACTTGCTTCAAGATTGAAAGGATGGAAGCTAATGCAGGATGACACCAAAGTAAATTTTTTCCGCAATCGCCAAAAGGAATTTTAGGATTCCTTTTCTAAAGAGAAGGACCTAGGTTCTGCAATGATGTTGAGAATTTGTTCCAGTCACTGGGTGTTGAGCATAAATCTGAGGATTGGCGTTTATTCATAGACTCCTCGAAAACAAGTTTGAAAGGAGTGTTACTACATAATGGAAACATATATCCATCCATTCCTTTAGCCCATGCAGTTGGTATGAAGGGAAATTACGAGAATATGAAGCTCTTACTATCCGCTATAAAGTATGAGATTGTTCTAAGCAGATATGTGGGGATTTGAAAGTTATAGCCATCTTACTTGGGTTACAGCTTGGCTATACTAAATTTTGGCTGCTTCTTGTGCAACTGGAATAGCAGAGATAGAAGTAATCATTATATTAAAAAGAACTGACCATATACTTACTTACTTACTCACTGGCACTATCGAACCCGTAGGTTCATGGCCGCGCGGACATAAGCTCTCCATACATCCCTATCCTGAGCTAATGCTTTCCAATCATTCCCTGTATAATCTACTTCCCTCAAATCATAGTTAATGTTATTCTCCCACCTCATTCTTGGTCTACCAACTGGGCGTTTTCCCTCTGGCTTTCCTACAAGAAGCTTCCATGCAAGTCTTTCATTCCCCATACGTGCAACATGTCCTGCCCATCGCAGTCTACGAGACTTAACTGTTCTTATTATATCTGGCTTCCTATAAAGACCATGTAGTTCATTGTTATGTAGTCTTCTCCATTCACCTGTCTCTTCATCTCTCTTTGGTCCAAAAATTTTCCTAAGTACTTTATTCTCAAATACTTGTAATCTCCTTTCCTCCCTTAAAGTAAGAGTCCATGTTTCGCACCCATATAATATAACTGGTAGAATAATAGTTTTATATATTTTCAGTTTAACGTTTTTTGAAAGGAGTTGGGACATCAAGAGTCTCTGCAATGCATAATAGCACGCATTTCCAGAATTGAGCCTATGTTTAATTTCTTTGTGCATCTCATTCCTATTTGTGATTATTGTTCCTAGGTATTTGAATTCAGCCACTTCCTCAAAATTTCCCTCATTTGTCATTAGCTGTCCATTTCCATTATATAATGAATTTCTACGTGTGACCATATATTTAGTTTTATTGATATTTACTTCCAGTCCTAATTTCTTAGTGTTACTCAATAGTGTGTGCGTGTTGTCCTTTAGTATCTCCTCGCTATCGGCCAATAGTACTACATCATCAGCATAAACTAACAGCTTATTAATACCATTCAGTTGTAAGCCTTCCTCATTCTCTAAAGATTTAATGGCATGCTCTAGTACAAAATTAAATAGTAGAGGAGATAGTGCATCTCCTTGCTTCAACCCATTCTGGATTTCAAAAGTGTCCGAAAACTGTTTGCCTACACGCACCCTATTCTTTGTGCCATTTAGACACATTCGTATAAGTCTAACTAACTTTTTAGGAATTCCGAACTCCAGCAGGATACTATATAACTTCTCCCTCTTAATTGAATCATATGCTTTTTTGAAGTCTACATATAGTTGATGTACAGTACCATTATATTCCCATTTCTTTTCTAAAATCTGTCTTATACTAAAAATCTGATCTGTTGTAGACCTGTTTCTTCTAAATGCACATTGATGATCTCCTAGAATGTCATCAATATAGGGAGTAAGTCTGCTTACTAATATATTTGTTAGAATTTTGTACGAAGTTGAAAGTAATGAGATGCCCCTGTAGTTGTTGCAATCAGTTTTATCTCCTTTCTTATAAATTGGTACGATAATTGATTCCTTCCATTCATCTGGAAGAGCTTCTTTTTCCCAAATCATACTAAGCAACCAGCGTATCTTGTCCATCAATTTTTCTCCCCCTGATTTTATCAGTTCTGCTGGGATCTCATCTGAACCTGATGCTTTATACATCTTCAATTTTTCAATCGCCATTTCAACCTCTAATGCACTTGGCTCTGCGACTAGCATTTCTGCTGTCTGTAAATTATCCTCCTCAATGTCCTGTTCTGTATGTACATTTAATAGCTGATTAAAGTAACTTTTCCATCTATTTAATATACTCCTGGAATCTGCAATCATATCCCCATTTTCATTCCGAATTATGTTTGTTCTAGCCTGAAACCCTTTCTTCTCTATACTAATTCCCTGATATAATTCTCTAATGTTCCTATTTTTTGCATTCATTTCAAGATCATTAATCTTCTCTCTCAAATATTCCCTCTTTTTACTCTTTAGTAACTTGATGGTTTCCCGTCTAATACTACCCAATTGCTCTAAATTTACCTCATTTGGCTCGTGTAACCATTTCATTTTTGCTAGCTTTCTTTTCTTTACAATGTCGGCACATTCCTCATCAAACCATTTCTTGTTTTGCCTCTTTTTTAAACAACCAATGCTTTCTGATGCTGACAATTTAATAGTATCTCTTATAGCCTCCCATTCTTTATTTATATCAGTTTCTTCTTCGTTTGCCACATTGTCATCTGAAGATTCCAGTACTTCAAATCTATTAGCAATTTTGATTTGGTATTCTTGCCGCATTTCATCATTTTTCAAGTTTTTTAATTCAAATTTTACAGAATCATCTTTAGCGTTTGTTCCTCTCATAAGCGATAGCCGTTGTCTGATTTTCACTCTGACCAGATGATGATCCGAATTTCAGTCTGTCCCTCTAACTGATCTAACATCGATGATGCTACTGTGCCAGCGTTTATCCACTAATACATGATCTATCTGGTTCCGAGTTTCTCCATCTGGGGACGTCCAGGTGTATTTATGAATATCCTTATGCTGAAATGTTGTGCTCTTAACAATGAGATTCTTTGATGTGGCAAATGTGACTAATCTAACCCCGTTGTCGTTACTATCTTCATGAAGACTGAATTTGCCTATTGTTGATTTGAATATATCTTCCCGCCCCACTTTTGCATTAAAATCTCCTAAGACAATTTTCATATGATATCGTGAAAGGCTATCAAATAAGCATTCTAATTCTTCATAGAACTCATCCTTGATCTTGTCATCTTTATCTTCTGTGGGGGCATGTACATTTACAATTATAAAATCATGTTGTTTACCCTTTAGAATTATGTATGATACCCTATCACTAACAAACTTAATATCTCGGATAGCGGATAGGATCCTCCTTCTGACTAAAAACCCGTTCCAAATGCAGGTCTTTCTGCACCCCCGTAGTATAATGCAAAGCTTCCTGATTCCTGACTACCTTCTCCTGGCCACCTAACTTCCTGTAAAGCGACTATATCCAAGGGTGATTTATCTAGTTCCCGCGTTAATATCTCTAGTGCCCCACTATTGTATAAAGTCCTAACATTCCATGTTCCTAGGAACATGTCCCTGTGTTTGAGCCTTTGGCATGGGTTCCCTGAAGTAGTCCCCGCCCGGAGATCCGAATGGGGGACTATTTGACCTCCGGAAAATTTTACCCCAGTTGAACCCATGTCCGCATTTCTTGACGGTTGTATTTTTACGGTGAAAGATCGTCACTCTTTCGCCCAAGGTACTTTTTTCGTCTGGCTTATCACCTTCGACCAGTCCGGCATGGGTAACCCTATCGGCAGCAATGCTACCGCCGGCATAGCTCTCAGGATCAATTAAGCACGCATGCCACTCCACCACGACAAGGTAAAGATACCATGGAGGGGAATGGGATGTAATATGTCTTTCAAAATTCACTTTATGCACTCCCATCTTGATTTCTTCCCTGAAAATCTAGGGGCTGTGAGCGACGAACACGCGGAGCGCTTCCACCAGGACATCGCGCAAATGGAAAGGCGATATCAGGGTAAATGGTGTCCAAAAATGTTAGCAGACTACTGCTGGACACTGAAGAGGGATATTCCTAAAGCGAAGTACAGCCGAAAATCCAATTCACACACATTTTGGGTGAGCAAATATAATTTCAGCTAAGATATAATAAATTGTAATGTATAGACACGAAAACTGTGTTTCATGTGATTACTCGAAAACCCTGGGTGATGGAAAAGTTCCGTAAAAGGATTTGAAATCAGCACAAAAAAGTAAGTTAGAAACACACATTTTCTCCCTGGTAACATAAAAAAGTTCAACTTTTGTTGGCCAGTGTAATTTAAACATGTAAAAAATAGTCCACGGCTGTGGTCTCGAGGTAGCGTGCTCACGCAGCGGGTCCGGGTTCGATCCCCGGTCGGGACAGTTTTGTTGGTGAGGTTTTATCTTGGTTTTTCCTCACCTGTAAGACAAAAGGAAAATTTACTCTTGTTTCCCGAGGGTCAATTTTTAGGACGGAGAAATCCAACGATCGAGTCCTCTAGGAGGGACTTTAAGCTGTTATTTTCAGGCTCGTAAAATATTTAAGCTTGAGTAAAGAGGCCTCTATACAAAATTTATCGAACTTAATAATATGATAATTTTAGTAAACTGACGTCTAGTCATTGCGTTATGCATACTGATAAAGTGGGAAAAAACCTGGTAAGTCACAATTCTTATTTTTTTCAGGAAACAAAATTTAAAGTTTCGAGACTCATAATATTCAAGTTTCTCAAGTTATTTTTTCTTGTTTATATCATAGAATACTTTTTGCTTTTTAAGATTCAATTCATGGGCTGTTTCATTAGATCGAAGTTCAGAATGAAGTCGTACTTTATTTTCAGCAGATGATGCTGAAGTCAATTCCTTCTCTAATATATTTGTTTTCTCTTGGCGAGATACTGATCACAGCAACCGCAAGTATCAAACCGTGAATAACCAAAACTTATATTGAAATCTGAATTACATATCGTACGATATGTTTCATACGATACATTCTGATCTTTAAACTTATTCTTGAATATATTGAACTTTTTTTTTATGTTCAAGGACTCGGGTAGGTAGATTTTTTCTGTCTTCGTCAAACTGTAGTGGCTATTGCGACCTTTAAATCAATTAATGAGTCCTCTTATTATTTCACGTGTTTCATTATTATTTCACGTGTTTCATCTGGGAACGGGTTCTGTGTTTTTTCCTCGGCTGTCTCGTAGAGATTGGACTCCAGATTTAAGTTCCTTGACTAAATGATCAACCTTGTCTCTTCTTTATTCCATGTAATGATATAATTTCACACATGTATTTGTTGGATAGTTCCATTAAGGTTAATAGAAACAATAAATTTATAAGATGCATCTCGAAAATGTTCCTCCTGCTCTTCTCTTCTGGGACGCCTGCGCTGTACACCCTTCGACAAAAAAAAAATTAAGTTCATCTCTTGAACGCACACTTCTTCTAAGTCATACTCGGCACAGCGCTGGGTTCAAACTAGGAAACTAGTCATAATTGTGCAGTCCCTGAGCTACTGTGTTATGTGGCGTGAACTGAAGACTCTCCTACGTGTCATGATAGGTCAGCGGTAAAGCACGCGGTAACTGTTTCTGTTAATAAAGGTCGCAGGTTCGAGTCTTCAGTTACGCAGTTTTTTTCGTGATATTTGTATTAAAACTTTTATGAATTAAATACATTTTATTTCGACATTTGAATTAATCTATACTTTTTAAGTTCATGATTGTTTTTTATACCGTTGAGGTTATAACAATGTTAAAATATATATTTTTTTACCTTGTATACTACCGTCTTCCTCAACTATTATAAAAAATCGTTGATTTCACTCTAGGCATTTTGATGCATGCTTCATCTTCTGAAGTTGTGTTAGTAGTATTAAATTAACAGTATATCTAATAGAGGGGTTTGCTCATTAGGCATATTTTCGTTGAAAAGTTCGTATTCTTGGCCTTCTTGATAATTTCGATTTCTTCTAAAATGTTAATGTTGTGTCTGTCGTTTTCTCTGTGTATAATTGACATTGTATTATCGATATTGTTGAAACTGTGGCCGCTTTCTGAAATGTGTTTAGCGAAATTTGATGTAGTTGTTAAAGGAGAAGACAAATCAAAATTCGCTGTTTAGCAGATTTGAATCCAATCGAAAATGTGTGGGCTAAGATGAAAATAGAGATGAACTCTAATTGGCCTGCAAATGCACGAAAGACGAATGATCGTTTATGGGCACACATTCAAGACGCCTGGGAAACCCAAGCCGATCGTCCACGTGCCTGTAGAAATTTGATTGCTTCAATGCTCCGCATATTGAGGGCGGTAATAGATGCTGAGGATTCATACACCCGATACTGATTTTGTTTTTGTTAAAGTTTTCATTTTAGAAGATATTATTTTCTTTCCTCATTTACTTATTAGAAGAAGGTTCTAATTAATGTTTTTGTGAGTTTTGTGTGTGCATTAAAGCCATAAAACTCAAATATAAAATTAGATATGAAACTACATTACAGGCGAAAAGCTATTCTAACATTTAATGAAAAAAGTAGAACGGGAATCGAACCCGTGAGATTACGAAAGCAGACGATATATATTAAACCTCTCGACCACGGAAACACACTAAGCCAAACTCTCTCAAAGGTGCTTCAGTGTGCACTGCGTTAACTAGAAAAAACCCAGTGCAATTAATAAAAATGTGATGTGAAAACGGCTTCTGCGAGCGCTCACTAAGTTCCCCTAGAATCAGCAGATGTATTTTTTACACGCATTATATTAGCGTGACCTGTATCTATCTATCTATGTAACGGAATTTTTCAATGCTATTTTCACCCACTTAAAATCATTGGACAGACTTAAAACTTTGTATACTTGTAAAGGACCCGTGAAAATACAATAATTCTGCTTCTTATTCTTCACTTCACGGGCTAGGCAAATTGCCTGTTATGCCTCACAGTTCTTCTGTCCACCTTTTCACTGGCCTTCCTACATTCCTTGAGCCTCTTGGTTTGTAGTTGAATGCTGCTCCTGGTAATATTGATACATTCATTCTTTCCACGTGTGTAAACCATTTCTCTCTATATTCTCTGATTTTCTCATCCAATGGATATATATTTAATTCTGTTCTTATATCTAGATTCCTTATCCGATCCAATCTTGTGCAGCCTTTTGTTCTTCTAAGGAAGTTCATTTCATATCTTGTTCTAAATCGTGGCCAGAATCATCAGAAAATAAAAAAAAATATCTTTGTATCTATGTAACGGAATATTTGAACACGATTTTCACCCACTTAGAAACATTGGATCGACTTGAAACTTTCTATACTTGCAAAAGGACCCACGAAAATACAATAATTTCATATTTTTTTCTAAACTGCTGGCCAGAATCATCAGAAAATAAAAAAAAGTGTGTTTGTATCTATGTAACGGAATCTTTGAACACGATTTTCACCCACTTAGAAACATAGGATCGACTTGAAACTTTGTATAATTATAAAAGACCCATGACAATAAAATAATGTCATATTTATTTTCTAAAATCCTGGCCAGAATCATCAGAAAATCAAAAAAATGAAAACTGGTATAATAGGTTCCGGACTTGACTTTTTAGTCAATCCTTGGAAGTGCTCAGTTGGTAGAGCGGTGAAATCTAGCGGTATATACTTTCAGTAATCCATAGGTCGCTGGTTCAAATCCGGCTGGGAGGGTTTTTAGAAGAGTATTACTTTTAGCACATACTACAATAGTATCGAATTTAAAGATATTTATATTTTTACCTTATTTTGTAAAATATTAAAACTAAAAAATAAAAAATAAATAATACTTTTAAAAAACTAAAACAACAAGCTTTATTAGAAAACCGAACTAAATAAGTAAAAAAAAACATTTTCCAACACGCTTGGGATAAAATTAAAGTGATCAACAAAAAATCTTCTCCAACACATATAGAATAAAACTAGAGTTATCAACAAAAAGAAAATAATTTTATCATCAAAAGCGTAGGGTGCTTTTATAATTTTTTTCATTTTCTTCTTACAGACTTTACTTTTACCAATATCTGTTTATTATCAAATATATTAATTGATATTGAGACCCCACGCTTTTGATGGTAAAATTATTTTCTTTTTGTTCGTACCTCTAGTTTTATTCTATATGTGTTGGAGAAGATTTTTTATGTTGACCACTTTAATTTTATCCCAAGAGTGTTGGAGATTAAAATTATTTTTCATTTGTTTAGTTCGGTTTTCTAATAAAGCGTGTTGTTTTAGTTTTTTAAAACTATTATTTATTTTTATTTATTTTGCTCCGGTCCTATAGTACATACGGTAATAAGTTACGTTAATTTTCCCAAAGAAATTCTCTAAATGATGGTTAAAACACCATTCAGTTCGGTTAAGCAGTTATTGAGTTCATAAAAGCAGATTCACAGTTGTTCATGTTTATATAATTTATCAAATATTAATATAAATAACCAACCACGTGTTCAATTGAAGACATAAAACAGCTCCTGAGTCCTTTCCACACGCATCAATACACTCTAAGCACGATTTAATAACTATCACAAATCTTACATTTGAATGTATTAATATTTATACACGACAGACGCCTGGTTTAGCCAGGGTACGCCTACAGTGTTGCAAATTAACAAAACACAATCGCTATGTGGCGTTGTTTGTGTCACCTTCACGCAGTTCTAACAATATGAACAGATCGTCTATTAACATGGAAACGAAATATTTTTAAAACTTTCAAGATTACAATAAAATATATACTCTATGTAATTGCTCAGAGATGTTTTAATATTATTTTTGAATAACTTAATTTTTCATAATTGTCTGAAAATATTTATTTTTTATGCAGCTTTGATAGTTTTCGTGTAAATATGAAAAATAATGCAATATGTATATTTGATTGAAATTTTATGAAGGCCATTGAGCTACTTATTGACTTTTCCGGAGACGGAGAATGACAAGTAGATTGTTGCCACATCTACGTTATTTCTTAGACTATGTTGTGTAAACATATTTCGCATGTTAATTAGCATTTTTTTCAAACTTTATAAATATAAACCAAACGTAACAAAATTCACTGAGAAAATTTAAAAATCTATAATAATAAATATATTACTATAATACTATTTATAAATAATAAATAAAAATAAATAAATTATAATTATTTTATAATTAATAATAATAATAATAATAATAATAATAATAATAATAATATGATGGACATTCTGTACTATTTCAGAATAAAGTTCTTAAGAAAATGTTCAGGCTCGTAAAAGATCCTTAAGCCTGAATGAAAAGGCCTCTAAGCAAAATTTAATGAATTTTCCCGTCCTAGTACTATCTTGGTTTCCTAGATATCAGTTTGAGGCGGAACGCTGACCACGGACCACTCAAATGACATCTATACGAAAACAAGTGTAACTAAATTAGTATGGCTCAAATTCTTCCCTGTAGGGGGAGAGCGCCTAAATTTCTGTTAAGGGAAACATGGGCTTAAAGAAAAAGAAGAAGAAAGAAAATTTTAGGACAAAACAGAGATGAACAGACAGGCGAATGCAGAAGACTACATAAGTGAACTACTTTATCTATATAGTAGGAAATCGGATATAATGATGGTTTCGTAGACTGCGATGCGCAGAACACGTGGTACGAATGCGGAAATAAAGGGAGGCATTGAAGCTCCTATAGAAAACCAGAGTGAAAACGGACATTCGGTAAACCAAGAATGAAGCGTGAGAATATTATTTATCATGATTTGAGGGAAGTAGATTATACAGGGGATGATTGGAAAACATTAGCCCAGGATAGGGATGTATGGAGAGCTTATGTACGCGCGGCCATGAAACTACGGGGTCGACAGTGCTAGTAAGTTAATTAATTGGTTTAAAACGACATAGTTTTATACAGTCAAGTCTCGTAGACTTCGGTGAGCAGGTCATGTGACACAAATGAGGAATGGAAGAGGGGCATGGAAACTCTGTAGGAAAACCAAAGGGAAGGCCAAGAATGAAGTAGGAGGTTCATATTAATTAATTAAATAAAAATAAAACGTAGTTTTATTTGATTTTCATATTTATTATATAATTCAGTGACAGCTGTTTCGGTACACTGTACCTTCTTCAAACATGTTAACAAATTATGAATTTTGTTTCCAACTGATCAAAGCAACAATACAACAATATTTATTTAAATTTTTTAATTTAGCAAAGGGGATTCATTCAAATCAAGTTGAGAATATAACAGTTTTTTACTACATTTAAATTTATTAATTTCTACAGCCTCCAAAAGATCTAACTTCTTACCCTTATCACAAATATGTAAAATTTCAAAATTTGGATCGAAACAATGATTAAATTGGAATAGGTGGTTAGCATATTTTGCATTTTCTTAATTTCTGTTACATGCTTTCATGTGTTCCTTTATCCGAGAGATAAAAGGTCTAACAGTTTGTCCTATATAGACATTGTCACATGTGCCACACACACTATATGTGTGTGTGTGTGTGTGTGTGTGTGTATATATATATATATATATATATATATATATATATATACACTTTCCTCAGATTATTATTCACATATTGCTATAATAATTTATGCGTTTTTTCAAGTTTTAAATTCGATTAATATGGGTGGACTTCTGGCAGAGAATCCGCTATCATGAGATTGAAAATAAAATTATAAATACAATGTGTTAGAATGTAGAAATCGCGTATTGCTAATTTATCATATTTATGACTGATCACAGTTATCAGCACAGCTATTATGTTTAAAACCATGAAATCTTTAAAAAAAATTACCAAAATCTGATGTAATCAACAACATATTCTAGACAAAAATAAGGTAAAAATTAAAATTTCTATAACATATTTTTGGTAGTTTTAAACTTTAAGGCATTATATAAATAATTATAACTGTTTAACTGCTTTTATAAATGTTATTATTGGTTATTTAATTGTTATAACTGCAATTATTACGTCATACACATCTTCATATTTTCCAAATTAAAACATTTATTCTCGACAGGCGTCTGGCTCATCCAACGTACGCCTACAGTGTTGCAAATTAACAAAACACGATCGCTAAGTGCCGATGTTTGTGTCTCCTAGACGCGAGTTCTGACATTACTAATGGATCGTCAATTAACATGGAAACGAAATATTTTAAAAACATTGAAGTTTATAATAAAATATATACTCTATGTAATTGCTCGGAGTTGTTTTAATATTATTTTTGAATAGCTTAATTTTTCAAAATTGTCTGAAAATGTTTATTTTTTATGCAGCTTTGACAGGTTTCGTGTAAATACTAAAAATAATATAATATGTAAATTCGATTGATATATTACACGGGCCATTGAGCTACTTATTGATTTTTCCAGAGACGCAGAATGAGAAGTACATTGTTGCCACATCTACTTTATTCATCAGACCATGTTTTGTAAACAGATTTCGCACGTTAATTAGCCATTTTATCAAACACTACTAATATAAACCATAACGTAACATACAATTTACTGCAAAATTTATAAAATCTATAATATCTATATTTATTTTATTAAAATGTGATTACTAAATAAATTGTAAATTAAAATAATATAATAATAATATAATTAATATATAATATTATTAATAAATAAATTGTAAATTAAAATAATATAATAATAATAATAATAATAATAATAATATATATAAATATATAATATTATTAATAAATAAATTGTAAATTAAAATAATATAATAATAATATAATAATAATAATAATAATAATAATAATAATGCAATAATTTTTTTATTTAGGAATATTCCACAATACAGTGTTTCTCCTTCAACCGAAAGTGATTTGTAAGTAGAGGTTTCTTGTCTAACGCATCTTCTTCCCTCAGATCTCTAGCTTCCATACTTCTCTTCACTCCATCCATCCATCGTTCTCTTGGCCCGCCTCTTCCACTTCTTCCATTAGCTTTCCAATTAATGATATTCTATGGTATTTTCTCTTCTTCAATTCTTATGAGGTGTCCATACCATTTCAAAAGTTTTTCTTTTATTTTTTCCTAATATGTTTTCTCAACTTGCATAATATCTCTTATTGTGATGTTTCTGACCTTATCCATTCTTGAAATTCTTGTACATCGCCTCCGAAAATCCATTTCTATTGCTAACAGCTGGTTGGCTTATTTTTTACTTACTGTCCAGGTTTCGGACCTATATAATAAAGTGCTTTGTAACAGAACGTGAATTTAGTTTTCTTCGTTCTGTATATTACATTTCTATTCCAAAGTACTGAGTTCAACATACCAACGGTTTTTCTTCCATCATTCACCATTTGGGCCTTATCATTTTCCTGAGATTTGTCGTACAGGTGAGGAAAAACTCCGATAACAACCTCACACAGAAAAGCTGCCCCGACCGGGGATCGAACCCGGGCCCGCTGCGTGACAAGGCAACACGCTACCTCGAGACCACTGCGGTGGACTGTTTATATATATATACAAGTGTGCTACCGATTATAACACCGAGAAGGTGTAGTAAAAACATATATTTCTCTTATAATAATATATTCTCATTATTACTAGAAGACGTGGGATATAATTCCAGAGTTCCGCGATCAAGTCCCGTCAGGGTATTTATTTTTCTTTTCATGTCATTTTGAGCTCGCATTGCTCAATGTCAAAATTTAGTTACATATATATATATATATATATATATCAATGCGCTACCTATTACGCCACAAACCAAATGTAATACAAACATAAAATTCTCTAACAAAAAAATATACTCATTATTACTAGATGTAGTAGGATGTAAATTCAGAGATCCGGGTTCAAGTCCCGTCCTAACATTATTTTTTCATTCATTTTACCTCATGCCTGCATTGCTCAATGTCAAAAATTTAATTATAATATATATATATATATATATATATATCCCAGTGCGCTACCGATTACGCCACCAAGCAAGTCTTGTACACATATTTATTTCTCTTATAATAACATATTCTGAATATTACTACATGTAGTGGCATATATATGCTGAGGTCCGGGTTCAAATACTGTCCGAGCACCTATATTTCATATCATGTTATTTTAAGCTTGCATTGCTGAATGTTAAATATTTAATTTTATATATATCTTCTTCTTCTTCTTCACTTCCAGGTTTAGGCAATAGTTGCCTGTTCCGATATATACATATATATATAACCCTGTGCGCTACCGATTACATATATCCCAGTGCGCTACCGATTACGCCACCTAGCAAGTCTTCTACAAATATTTATTTCTCTTATAATAATATATTCTGATTATTACTACATGTATAGGGATATAAATGCTGAGGTGCGGCTTCAAGTCCCGTTCGAGCACTTATTTTTCTTATTATATAATTTTAAGCTTGCATTGCTCAATGTCGAAAAATATAATTATAATATATATATATATATATATATATATATATATATATATATCCCAGTGCGCTACAGATTAAGCCACCGAGCAAGTCTAGTACAAATATTTATTTCTCTTATAATAATATATTCTCATTATTACTATATGTTGTGGGATACAAGTCCAGAGGCCCGGGTTCAAGTCTCGTCCGAGCATTTATATTTCTTATCATGACATTTTGAGCTTGCATTGGCATTTGTCAAAAATATAATAATAATAATAATAATAATAATAATAATAATAATAATAATAATATATATTCCAGTGCTCTACCGATTACGCTACTGAGAAAGTCTGGTACAAACATTCATTTCTCTTATAATAATATATTCTAATATAATTATGATGTAGTGGGATATGAATCCAGTGGTCTGGGATCAAGTCCCGTACGAGCATTTATTTTAATTATGTCATTTTATGCAAGCATTGCTAAAAGCAAAAACAAAATAATATATATATATATATATATGTATGTATATATACAATATAATCGTCTCCCAAGATTTACAAAAAAAATTAACTTCGTAACACTATTCTGTGCAATGTTTTTTTAGCAAAAAATAACAAATATGTAGACGTAATAAGAACTTACGTTGCGGAGCAACGTCACTGTGTGTGAAAATGAAAAAGTCCAGTTTTTATTTGAATGTAATAAAATACAAAAGTTTGACAGATTTAAATTTAGTTTGTAGCAGTAATTTTGTGGAATGAAGAAATCGCAGCTCTTCCTTTATCACGTAAATACTAAATACAATTATAAATATACTTTTCATAGATTAAAATGTTTGAAAATATATTACGTTTTGTATAGTTCACATTTGAAATCTAAAATAATATAAGAATTTAAATAAAAAATTTCAAATGTTTCCGTCTTTGTATATTTTTTAGATATGATTATATGTTACTCTAAATTACAAGCGGAATTTTAAAATAAAAAATAATACAATTCCTCCTGAATTATAATTGAATATATATATATGTGTGTGTGTGTGTGTGTGTGTGTATTTTTTTGACATCATAAGAAAAATTAATAAATGCTCCAACGGCACTTGAACCCGAACTTGTGGATTTATCCCAGTGCTCTATCAATTACGCCACGGAACAAGTCTAGCAAAAAGATTCGTTTCTATTATAATAATATATCTCATTATTACTGGATAAGGATATTCATAAATACGCCTGGACGTCCCCAGATGGAGAAACTCGGAACCAGATAGATCATGTATTAGTTGATAAACGCTGGCACAGTAGCATCATTGATGTTAGATCAGTTAGAGGGACAGACTGCAATTCGGATCATCATCTGGTCAGAGTGAAAATCAGACAACGGATATCGCTTATGAGAGGAACAAACGCTAAAGATGATTCTGTAAAATATGAATTTAAAAAATTGAAAAATGATGAAATGCGACAAGAATACCAAATCAAAATTTCTAATAGATTTGAAGTACTGGAATCTTCAGATGACAATGTGGCAAACGAAGAAGAAACTGATATAAATAAAGAATGGGAGGCTATAGGAGATACTATTAAATTGTCAGCATCAGAAAGCATTGGTTGTTTAAAAAAGAGGCAAAACAAGAAATGGTGTTTAATGAGGAATGTGCCGACATTGTAAAGAAAACAAAGCTAGCAAAAATGAAATGGTTACACGAGCCAAATGAGGTAAATTTAGAGCAATTGTGTAGTGTTAGGCGGGAAACCACCAAGTTACTAATGAGTAAAAAGAGGGAATATTTGAGAGAGAGGATTAATGATCTTGAAATGAATGCAAAAAATAGGAACATAAGAGAATTATATCCGGGAATTAGCATAGAGAAAAAAGGGTTTCAGGCAAGAACAAACATAATTCGGAATGAAAATGGGGATATGATTGCAGATTCTAGGAGTATATTAAATATATGGAAAAGTTACTTTAATCAGCTATTAAATGTACATACAGAACAGGACATTGAGGAGGATAAGTTACAGAGAGCAGAAATGCTAGTCGCAGAGCCAAGTGCGTTAGAGGTTGAAATGGCGATTGAAAAATTGAAGATGTATAAAGCATCAGGTTCAGATGAGATCCCAGCAGAACTGATACATTCAGGGGGAGAAAATTGATGGACAAGATACGCTGGTTGCTTAGTATGATTTGGGAAAAAGAAGCTCTTCCCGATGAATAGAAGGAATCAATTATCGTACCAATTTATAAGAAAGGAGATAAAACTAATTGTAACAACTACAGGGGCATCTTATTACTTTCAACTTCGTACAAAATTCTAACAAATATATTAGTAAGCAGACTTACTCCCTATATTGATGACATTCTAGGAGATCATCAATGTGCATTTAGAAGAAACAGGTCTACAACAGATCAGATTTTTAGTATAAGACACATTTTAGAAAAGAAATGGGAATATAATGGTACTGTACATCAACTATATGTAGACTTCAAAAAAGCATATGATTCAATTAAGAGGGAGAAGTTATAGAGTATCCTGCTGGAGTTCGGAATTCCTAAAAAGTTAGACTTATACGAATGTGTCTAAATGGCTCAAAAAATAGGGTGCGTGTAGGCAAACAGTTTTCAGACACTTTTGAAATCCAGAATGGGTTGAAGCAAGGAGATGCACTATCTCCTCTACTATTTAATTTTGTACTAGAGCATGCCATTAAATCTTTAAAGAATGAGGAAGGCTTACAACTCAATGGTATTAATAAGCTTTTAGTTTATGCTGATGATGTAGTACTACTGGCCGATAGCGAGGAGATACTAAAGGCCAACACGCACACACTATTGAGTAACACTAAGAAATTAGAACTGGAAGTAAATATCAGTAAAACTAAATATATGGTCACACGTAGAAATTCAGTATATAATGGAAATGGACAGCTAATGACAAATGAGGGAAATTTTGAGGAAGTGGCTGAATTCAAATACCTAGGAACAATAATCACAAATAGGAATGAGATGCACAAAGAAATTAAACATAGGCTCAATTCTGGAAATGCGTGCTATTATGCATTGCAGAGACTTTTGATGTCCCAACTCCTTTCAAAAAACGTTAAGCTGAAAATATATAAAACTGTTATTCTACCAGTTATATTATATGGGTGCGAAGCATGGACTCTTACTTTAAGGGAGGAAGGGAGATTACGAGTATTTGAGAATAAAGTTCTTAGGAAAATTTTTGGACCAAAGAGAGATGAACTGACAGGTGAATGGAGAAGACTACATAACAATGAACTACATGGTCTTTATAGGAAGCCAGATATAATAAGAACATTTAAGTCTCGTAGACTGCGATGGGCAGGACATGTTGCGCGTATGGGGAATGAAAGACGTGCATGGAAACTTCTTGTAGGAAAGCCAGAGGGAAAACGCCCAGTTGGTAGACCAAGAATGAGGTGGGAGAACAACATTAACTATGATTTGAGGGAAGTAGATTATACAGGGAATGATTGGAAAGCATTAGCTCAGGATAGGGATGTATGGAGAGCTTATGTCCGCGCGGCCATGAACCTACGGGTTCGATAGTGCCAGTGAGTAAGTAAGTAAGTATTACTGGATGTAGTGGGATATAAATACAGAGGTCTGTGTTCAAGTCCCGTACGAGCAATTACTTCTCATATCATGTCAATTCAAGATTGAATTGCTCAATGTGAAGAATTTAATTATATTATATATATATATATATATTCCAGTGCCCATCCCTTTTCGCCACCAATCAAGTCAAGTACAAACATTCATTTCTCTTATAATAATATGTACTCACTATAACAAGATGTAGTGGATATAAATCCAGAGGTCCGGGTTCAAGTCCGTCCGAGTATTTATTTTCCTTATCATGTCATTTTAAGCTTGCTTTGCCCAATGTCAAAAATATAATAATAATAATAATAATAATAATAATAATAATAATAATAATAATAATAATAATAATAATAATATATATAGGAGTATATATATTCCATTGCGCTACGTATTACGCCATCAAGCAGGTCTAGTACAAATATTCTCTTCTCTTAAAGTAATATAGTCTCATTATTACTAGAAGTAGTGGGATATAAATCCAGAGGTCCGCGTTCAAGTCCCGCCCGAGCATTTATATTTTTTATCATGTCATTTAAGTTTGCATTGTTCAATGTCAAACATTTAGTTATAATAGTATATATATATATATATATATATATATATATATATATATATATATATATCCCAATGTGCTACCGATTATGCCACTGAGCAGGTGTAGTACAAACATTCATTTCTCTTATAATAATATATTATCATTATTACCAGATGTAGTGGGATATAAATCCAGGGGTCCGGGTTCAATTCGCGTCGGAGCGTTTGTTTTTCTTAACATGTCATTTAAGATTGCATTGCTCAATGCCAACATTTAATTATAATAGTCCATAGCAATTCTGCCCGAAGTCAGGTCCTTCACTGCAATCATAGCATTTTCATGATATGCTTGCAGCTTTACTAGGGAATTGTGTAGGTCTGGTAGCTTCCCGTTGCTTTCCACACCGGTGAAGGATGATGGTGATGATGATAATGATAACGATGATGATGATAAGGAAGATGGCCATATGATTTCGGGGACCGTTTGGACCTTTAAGTTTTCCTGACATTTGTCTTACAGGTGAGGAAATACCCCGATAAAAACCTCACCCAGAAAAACTGCCCCGACCGGGGATCGAACCCGGGCACGCTGCGTGGCAAGGCAGCACGCAACCTCGACACCACAGCGGTGGACTGTTTACACACACACACACACACACACACACACACACACACACACACACATATATATATATATATATATATATATATATATATATATACCAGTGTGCTACCTATTATACCACCGAGGAGGTGTAGTACAAACATATATTTCTCTTATAATGATATATTCTCATTATTACTAGAAGTCGTGGGATATAATTCTAGAGTTCCGCGTTCAAGTCCCGTCAGAGCATTTATTTTTCATTTCATGTCATTTTAAGCTCGCATTGCTCAATGCCAAAATTTAGTTACAATATATATATATATATATATATATATATATATATATATATATCAGTGAGCTACATATTACGCCACAGACCAAATATAATACAAACATAGAATTCTCTAATAAAAAAATATACTCATTATTACTAGATGTACTAGGATGTAAATCCAGAGATCCGGGTTCAAGTCCAGTCCTAACATTTATTTTTCTTATCATTTCATCTTATGCCTCCATTGCTCAATGTCAAAAATTTAATTTATATATATATATATATATATCCCAGTTCGCTACCGATTACGCCACTAAGCAAGTCTTGTACAAATATTTAATTCTCTTATAATGATATTTTCTGATTATTACTACATGTAGTGGGATAAAAATGCTGAGGTGCCGGTTAAAAACCCGTCCGAGCACTTATTTTTATTATCATGTCATTTCAAGCTTGCTTAGCGTAATGTCAAATATTTTATTACAATAATATAGGTAATCAACGGGAAGCTACCACACCTACAATTCCCTAGTAAAGCTGCAAGATTAGCATGAAAATGCTATGATTGCAGTGAAGGACCAGCCTTCGGGCAGAATTACTATGGATGGAATATATATATTCCATACCAATTACGCCACCTAGCAAGTCTACTACAAAAATTCTCTTCTCTTATAATAATATAATCTCATTATTACAAGATGTATTGGGATATAAATGCAGAGGTCGGTGTTCAAGTCCCGTCTGAACTTTTATTTTTCTTATCTTATTTTCAGCTTGCATTGATCAATGTCTAAGATTCATTCATAATATACATATACATATCCCATGCGCTACCCATTACGCCACCGAAATGTCTATTACAAACATTTATTTATTTCTCTTATAATAATATATTCTCATTATTACTAAATGCAGTGGGATATAAATCCAGATGCCCGGGTTGAAGTCCCGTCCGAGCATTTATTTTTCTTATGATGTAATTTAAAGCTTGCATTGCTCAAAGTCAAAATGTAATTATATATATATATATATATATATATATATATATATCCCAGTGCGCTACCGATCACGCAACCGAGCAGGAGTACTACAAAAATTAAATTCTCTAATAATAAAGTATTCTCATTATTACAAGAAATAGTGGGATGTAAATCCAGAGGTCCGGGTTCTAGTCCCGTCCTAACATTTATTTTTGTTATCATTGTCTTATGCCTGCATTGCTCAACGTCAATAGTTTAATTATACATTGAGCAATGCAGGCATATATATATATATATATATATATATATATATATATATATATCCCAGTGCTCTACCGACTACGACACCGAGCAAGTCTAGTACAAACATTCATTTTTCTTAAAATAATACGTTCTTGTTATTAATAGATATATGGGTTATAATACCAGAGGTCCGGGTTCAAGTCCCGTCCGAGCATTTATATTTCTTATCATGTCATTTTGAGCTTGCATTGGCATTTGTCAAAAATTTAATAATAATAATAATTATTATAAATAATAATAATAAATAATAATAAATATATAATAAATATATATATATATATATATATATCCCAATGCGCTACCGATTATGCCACCGAGCAAACCTAGTACAAACATTAATTTCACTATGATGATCTTGATGAAGGTTTTCGGGCTTTAGGGCGTGGTCGTGAGGCTTGTAGTTCCCCTACGTTTCGCCAAAGACTGCGTCGGGGAACTACAAGTCTCACGACCACGGCCTACAGCGCGAAAACCTTCATCAAGATCATCATAGCAACTCCGCCCGTGAAAGTCTACGTGAATACATTCATTTCACTTATAATAATATATTCTAATTATTACTATATGTAGTAGGATATAACTCCAGAGCTCCGGGTTCAGTTCCCGTCCGAGCATTTGTTTTTCTTATCATTTCATTTTATGCATGCATTGCTAATAGCCAAAAATTATAATATATATATATATATATATGAATAAGAAAGTTTTCTTGGGTTTTCCGCGTCTTGGATTCAAGTTCGGCCCCTGGCCACTGACTCCGATGTTTCGGCATGATCCCACATGCCATTATCAAGGAATGATATGTTCGAGTCACAGGTTTAGGTCTTATATAATTAAACAAATAGAGTTTTTGCTGTGGTCCGTTTCCGAAGACGTACACCACGAATGAGAACAAGGAGTCGCTGAATGCAATAACAGCAATAAATTGCCGCTGCAGCTACAGCCATTTCCCTTTAGGTTGGCCGAGGCCAACCACGGGTGCCAAGGCTTTCGCCCTTTTGCCCCTTTAATTTAGAAGGTGAGAGCCGAAAAGATATATATATATATATAATATATATATATATATGGTGTGTAATATAGTGTGGCCATGGCAGTGTGTTGTAGCGGTGTTGATTGTATGTTTCGGAGCGGTGAGCAGTGGTTGTCGTCTTGTTGTACTTAAGTCGCCGAGAAGCTCACGGCAAAGGCAGAGTGGCAAAAGGCGACCGGGATCTGTATGACGGGATGAGACGAAATGAAATCTCCTGCAGGAATCACAAGTCCTTCCCCCCTTCCCCGACCAAAAATTTTGAAGAATTGGGGGTATTAGTAATTTAATAGTGGTGCAAAAGGGCCACTCCGACATTTGTCTTCACGCATGAGGGAAACCACAAAAAACCTCATGCAGAATGGGTTGGCTTTAGTGCTGCTGGCCAAAACCGGGCGCTCCAGGGCCTATCTTTATTAAACAAAAATACATGTGAGTATACATAATAGAAATATAAATGTATAAATGTAAGATTATAAATGTATAAATGTATAAATGTAATGTTCATGGTAACTAATATATTTACATTTTCTTGTTCTGTGTTGATCACTGCAATTCACTTCACTTTATTTCATTACACTTCACTTTCATTTCACTTCACTTGCCTTCACTTGAAGTTCTTCGATGTTAGGTGCGTGAATGGTTATTGAGGGCAGAGTGTGTCATGCCAGACCTGAGGCAGGATGGATGTTGGTCGCAGATGTTTATCGTGGGCAATGGCATAATGGCCCAGTGTGGCGTTGAGTGGGTTACTGTGCCCCTCAATACGTAGGAAGAAGTGGCATGTTCTATCAAGAATGTACTCCTTCAGTGGGATAACTTTGTACTGATGCTCTAGGGTGCTCAGTGGTGTGCAGCGTGGGAGACCCGTGCACATATACAGAACTTTGTTCTGGTAGAGGTATACTTTCCTTTGGTGGTTTTGAGCCGCGTGACACCAAATTGGGCACGCGTAGGTCAATATCGGACGTAGGAGGGTTTTATAGAATGTGATTTTTATGTGTGCTTGGAGTTTTGTTTTCCCTGTTGAGAATCGGAAAAAGCTTGGAAAGTCGTCCATAAGCTTTTTGTAGGGTTTTGTTAATGTGATCTTTTAAGGTCAGTTTGGGATCGAGGGTGACCCCCAGGTATTTGACCTCAGTGTTCCAAGATATGTTACTCCCGTTGATGGTCAGTGGAGTAGGTGGATTCTTGAGGTGAATGCGGCGTCTGTAGAAAACTATAGCTTGACATTTGGTTGGGTTGATTTCGACTCGCCACCGCTGTAGCCAGGTCTCGAGTAGCTGTACGTTAGTTTGCACTTGTTTGCATGCCGCGTTTACCTGCGTGGATTGGCCCGTTATAAGGGTGTCATCTGCATAGATATGTAGCTTGCTGTTGTTGTGTAGCGTGTTGTGGGGGATATCATTGATGTATATGTTAAAAAGGGTCGGTGCAAGGATGCTTCCCTCTGGTACCCCGCTGTGTATTAGGTAAACGTCGGGCAGTGCGTTCTCGAACAGCACTCGAAACGATCTATGGTTGAGATAGCTGGCTACTAAGTGTATGATGCCGTCGTCGATGCCAAGTTCTATTAGTTTTCGTAGCAGGCCTTCATGCCAGACTTTATCGAAGGCCTGCTTGATGTCAAGGTATAGGCCGACTGTTGTTCTCCTCTCGTTGAATCCACGTGTGATGTCTCCCACATGACGCATCAGTTGGGTGGTTGTGTCATGGTGGCGGCGGAGGCCATGTTGTCCGTTACGTATGATTTTGAGGGTAGCCAAATTGTGCAGTATACGTTTAAGCACGATCTTCTCAGCCAGTTTGCTCAGAGTGTTCAGGATCGGCCTATAGTTTTTAGGGTCGCTTGTATTTTTCCCCTCTTTCGGGAACATAAGCACATGCCCCATCTTCCATTGTTGAGGTAAGTATCCGGTGGCAAGTATGGCGTTGATCAGTGATGTTATAAACTCTGTAGCCTTGAGTGGTAGTTTTTGGATGATTAAGTTCTGAATTTTATCCGGACCAGGGGCTTTTTCGCCTTTGAGATGCTTGATTTGCCACTGTAGTTCCGGAACTGTGCACTTTTTGATGGATGATGTTTTGGTTTGGCGTAGGAAATTTTGCACCAAATTTGAAGTTTCATTTTTGAAGGGTATGTTGGTCACCGCATTGGGTGTGAAGGTATCAGCCAGTGTTTTTGCCATTAAATTTGTTTTTTCCTCGTTGGAATAGGCGGTGTTTTTCCTGATATAAGTGGGGGGAAGGTTTCGGGTTCGTAGTCATCGCTTTCGCCATGTTCCATAGTTTTTTCATATTAGTGTTGTCAGTGTGTTCGAGTGCCGAATTCCAAGTGCGTGATGTGTATGTGGAGATGGCCGTTTTTATTTCTGTTTTGAGCCTATTCATTTCAGTTTTGTACCGAGGCTCAGTGTGGTGCCTTTGCCAGTTCCTTTCGGCTTGATTTCTCCTCTTTATTAGTGTTAGGATTTCTTTCCGTATGGGAGGACTTTTCGGGAGGAATTTTGTCTCGCCAGAGGGTATATTACGTTTAATGGCATGGCTGATGACTTCGGTTAAGTGGGTTACGGACTCTTCAATGTCGATCTCGGTGCCGGTGTTGCACTCTGTCAGATTGTTGTTGATATCCGTTTGGAATTGTTCCCAGTGAGCTAGGTGGTATTTGAAGTATTTTCGAGGTGCGGTACATGAGGTGATACCTTCCACTTCTAGCATCACCGGGAGGTGGTCGGAGTTGAGTTGGCGTTGTGTGCCTCTATGTTGAGGTTATGTCTGATATTCTTGATGAGTGCAATGTCCAGAACGTCAGTGGCATTTCCATTGTCCGGAATGTGAGTGTGTTGTTTGGGGGCCAGGATCAAGAATTGTTCATCGCTTGTATACAAAAGGTTACAGAGTTTGATGCCGGCTTGAATGTTGGTTCGGCAATTCCAGGTCGTATGTTTGGCGTTCAGGTCGCCGGCGATGATGATGGAGTGGGAAACGTTCAGGAGATTTTGGATTTCGACTGTGTCGATGTCTCCTGGAGGGTTATATATGGCCATAAGAGTAAGCGGTTTGTTGTTCATGTTGATTGATATTCCACACGCTTCGGTTCGGGCGAGGTGTGGAATGGTGATTTGGTGATGGGTGATACTGCGATGTACGATTATGGCTGTTCCGCCGCCTTGACCATGTACTCTGTCCATCCTATAAACGGAGTAATTTTTGTAGTTTGAGTTTTTTTGCGCTCTTGTAGATAGGTTTCCTTCATGAGTGCTATATGTATTCTGTTAGAATGGAGGTAGTGGAGTAGTTCTTGTTTTTTACTTTGGATGCCGTGGGCATTCCAAAGTAAGATTTTAATTTTTGGAATGCTGGGCGTGGGCATGGTTGATTGAATAATTTTAGTTGTTGTTTTTGTCTCCGCTTTCTCGTCGTTTCCTTCTT
>JASPKZ010000778.1:0-154153 GCA_030220185.1 Diploptera punctata
CAGGTTATCCCAACTTTATTTGTTTAAAATACGTGTTTTGTGTGTTGTGAAGGTAATTTCACGTTCGCTCGTTAGAGGCAGCAGAAGCAGTCAGGTTTTTGGAGTGAGATTTCAACGTAAGTTTTAAAAAGCTGATAAACATTTCAACAATATGTAAAACAAAAAGTTATTCCATGAAAAATAGTATGAAAGACCAGAGTTCATTATCATAAATTATATATATATATATATTGAGAAAACTAAATACTTGTGTATAGGAGAAGAAATGGAAAATATAAATTTCAACAATGGAGAAGAACTAAAACCTAGTATTGAATGCACTTATTTAGGAACAAAATTAGACCATTCAGGCGATAACACAGTGGAAATTAAAAACAGAATCGCACAAACAAAACAAGTAATAAATGCTTTAAGCTCTGTTTGGTGGAGCAAAAATATCTCAAAAAATAGAAAATTACAAATATATCAAACCATAATTTAGAGCATATTAACATATGGTGCTGAAGTCTGGCAAATTCCTACCAGGGAAATGAAAAGAATTTAAGTGCAGAAATGGATGTTTTAAGAAGATCAGCTGGAAAATCTAGAATGGATAGAATGCGAAATGTAGAAATAAGGGAAATTATGGGTGTACAAGAGGAGCCGGACATCATAGACATTATAGAAAAGAAAAGATTACAGTGGTATGGCCATGCCAAAATAATGCCCGAACAAAGATTGCCTAAAATTGTTATGGAATGGATCCCAATGGAAAGCAGGAAGAGAGGAAGACTGAAGAAACCTTGGATAGAAGGAGTACAAGCAGCTATGAATATCAGAGGAATGGAGGAAGATCAATGGATGGACAGAGAGGAATGGCGTTTGGTTTCCGGAAGACGGCGGCAGCTGCCATGATATATATATATATATATATATATATATATATATCCTTTATTTCGAGTATTGGAGAGCAAACTACATTTTTACACACTTTATAAAGGTAAAATCATTATTCGACCAATGATAATGCAGTCATACATCTGGATTGTTTACATTAGAACTGGAACTTAGATCAGAAGAGGTATACGTTAGATACTGTATTTAGGTTAGCCCTACCTATTGAAGTTAAATGAAAGAATTACTTTCATATATAGGATTTATTATTCAACGTGTCATTTTCTTGCTATTTCGCCTTGATCCTAGTTTAAAATTGACTCCGAGGCAGTTAAATAAATTCTGGTTTTCTTTTATGATTATGTAATATGTGTCGGAATTTTCCTGTATGAAACTTACAATAAAGTTATTCGTAACCAAAGCAGGAATATGGGACATCGTAACGCGCGCCGGTGGTTGTTCTTCCTTTTGCAGGAAATCCAATTTGCGCCGAAGCGTTTCTCATCTTTTTATACATGAAGATTTTGTTTCCATATGACTGTAAGCAGTCAGACGTGACATTGCTGTTCCATACACATGCGTACTATGAATTTTCTCAACAAAAAAACATTATTTGTAACTTGTCTACATTTTTTACATCCTCATTTGAGAAATTGAACACGTATACTTAATTTTAATGGAAGTACAGATCTGATAAAAACCAAGAAAAAGACTTTCTCATATTGTGACAGGGTCTACCAATAGGCCTACGTGGAAACTAGATTTATATACAGAGTGTTTAGTTTTCAATTGTTAATTAAATAAACCCTCGACCATAGACTTCGACCTTTAAACTCTTACATGATCTGAGTTCAGACTGGCGTGAGCCAGGATGGTTTCTATCTATTATGTTTTATTATACTTTAGTACGAAAGGACCAGGTAAAAAAAAATAATTTTTAATTATTGAATATTATTAACTATTTTGGCAGATAAGTGCCCAGAGTTAGAATCTGGTCATGTAAGTTATTTACAGATAGTATTGGAATTATTTATAATATTTATTGTTAGTTTGATTTTATTAATTTGTGTTTTAGTGGGGGTAGCTTTCTTAACTTTATTAGAACGTAAGGTTTTAGGTTATGTTCATATTCGTAAAGGCCCTAATAAGGTTGGGTTTATTGGTATTTTACAACCTTTTAGAGATGCCATTAAGTTATTTAGTAAGGAACAGACATTTCCATTAACTTCTAATTATATCTCTTATTATTTTGCTCCTGTTTTTATTATTTTCTTTGTTGTTATGAATAATTTTCCCTTATTTAAGAGGTCTTTATTCATTTGAGTCAGTTCTGGAAATACTGTACATGCTATTACGCACTACGGAGACTCTTCTCGTCCCATCTTCTTATGGTGGATCCTTATCCAATGGAAAGACGGCGATTCCTTCTTTGGTACTAAGGAATCGTTGTCAACCAATATAATAAAGTGTTGTATCGCGACAAGGTAATGACCTCATGACGACACGATGACAGAGAGAGCGTAACGAAGTTTACCTTATACCTAACAATAATTATGTTAAGTTAGTTCTGCATTCTGAGTTCAGCGTTTTGGAGTTCAGCGTTCGGAGTCCTGAGTCCGGAGGAACTCACGGAGGCGGGAGTCGGGACAGACTCACCGGCATGGCCATCAATTAACAAACTACAAACATAACTTCACTTATAATTTATTCATTCGTGATAGATAATTCGAGATTCCACCTGGATTCTGAATGCGTTACTGCGGTCAATACCTTGTCCGACATCAAATGTGTCAACAATCTTACATGTGTATCCAGTCCCATTATATTACTAAAGCCTAGTTATTAAAAATTCATCTCGCGTAGTCTTGCGCCGGCCAGCTCCTTGCTTATCCCTGAGAAAGAAAATCAACTCTACCGATTACCAACCTGAGCAACCTAAGATCTCATATATGGAGATATCCTTTCGGTACTCCTGGCGCACAACATCCTTATTAACCCATAAACCCATTAATACCCCCTTAAGGTATTTTAATTCATTTCTATGAATGTGACTTCACCGAATATATATATTGTCTTTCAGTCAGTTCATAATTATTTTCTTCGCAACAATGAGTGCTGCCGTGCAAAAATATATATAAATAACAGAAAGCATTTTAATTACTGCATGTCTTTATTTGAAAAGGCAACAATGAGTGCGGGTCATCATCACCATAGTACATTCACGAATTTAGGCCATTTGTTGACCTGTTTCGGCCTCAAGAGAAACACCATCCAAAAATCTTTTGAGTGGACGTCCTGGTCTTCTTCTTCCTGCAGGTTGATATCTTAACATTTGTTTGGGTATTCTGTGATCTTCCATTCGATGAACATGTTGCATCCATCTTGACTTATAATCAGAAATTTTGTTTTCTAAAGGTTCCATGTGTAATTCTTCTAAGATGTCTTCATTTTTTTTGTGATCTAGTAGTGTGTATCCTGCGGTCCTTCGAAGGTATCTCATTTCAGCAGATCTAAGTCTCTGTATATCCTTCGTTTCAATGAGTGCGGGTCTAACTTAATTTTTCTTTCAGTTTTCATTGCGACGTTATTGTAGCTAGCAGCAAGATGCCGATATTCAGTGATCCTTTACTCAGTAAAATGCAAAGTTACGTTAGTACTTTTGGATCCGACGTATTTGGTACTGGCGGTAACGTACTCACATGCAAAATATGCGAGCAGTCAGTGATCTACGAAAAGAAACATTTTATATCGTAACATATCAGTACAATCAAACATAAAAATTCACTTTCCAAGGCTACTGGGAAGATGATTTCTTTGCTTCTAACAGTAATTGCAACATCGAGTCGATAATCTCAATTTGTAAGTTTTTCTAATGGCCTTTTATTGCCTATTTTAGCTATTTATAATGCCTTTTGCCTGCCTATTTTAAGGATTTATTATGCCTAAACTTCCGGTCTCCGCTATTAGACTTCAAAACTATTCACTAACATAGAACTAGTACATGTAAAAATGCAACGTGTAGCAACTATTACGTTTTTCAAAACTGAGGATAGTTGCTGGCAGTACCTGTAACTCGCTCTCCCCTCTTACCGCACCATACACCATAGATCCCTCAAAAGCGGCTAAAGAAGCCAGAACTGCACTATACTCCCTATGGTGGCTGACCGATGAACTCCTAAATTAAATCCCTTTCCCCGGGAATCATGAATTTAAAATTGGTACCAAATGGCATGCCGAAGATGGAACATATTTCTGAAATGCCTACATAATTTTAACCACTTGACGAAGTTTTTTTAAACAGAAATTTAATTTAGTTGAGGACACTTATATTAAACGGTAATTGTTTTAATATTTTAACATTATGTTACGCAACCTCAACATTGATTTACGATGAATTTTAGAAATATTGACTATATTATCATCTGCAATGTATTTACAGAAAAGTAGTAGTAGTAGTAGTAGTAGGATTTTATTAGACAAAAAGTAAGATATTTACAATATTATTTACAAATATGGATCGCACGGGCAGTAAGCCGTACGTGCTGTTGACAGTCCGTTACAATAATGTAATAATTGGTAATAGTATAAAGAAAAACAATAACGTTACAATTACATAAAGAAAACACAATAATATTACAATTACATAATAATACAATAACAATATGTTTATATACATATACAGGCTGTTTGGAAAATCATATTTTAAAACTTCCAGGGCTAGTAGAAGGGACTGAATAGTCAATACTTTGACTAGGAACCTATGTCCGGAAACGTACCGTTTCCATGGTACAGCCATTATAATGTGTTAGGTTTGCCGGTGTTGTTTTGCAACCGGATAGGCAGTAAATGACGTCACGAGTTATGGTCACAGCACAAGATATTAATGGAACACCAGGTGTTATGGAACTAGAGTACCGGAACATGAATCGTCGGTACAATGTGTGTGCAACGCCGTTGGTGGTCGTCACATCGAACCTCTGTTGTAGTGTTTCAGTTTCATATGGGATACATTCAGCGCAGAAGACAAAAACAAATTTGGTTTTTCTATTGTTGATACAAGTGTTATTGTGATCAATGAAAGTGTTTTTGTAGTTTGGTATTGTTACCAAATAAATTTGACTTTCTTCTCAAATGAGTCAAACATCATTTAATTCTGTATCTTAATTCAAACCTCATTTGACATGGTGCTCTTCTGACTTCATGTACTGCCTATCCGGTTGCAAAACGACACCGGCAAATCCGACATATTTTAATGGCTGTAGCATGGAAACGGTACGTTTTCGGACATGGTTTCCTATACAAAATATTGTCTACTCCAGCGGTCCCCAACCCTTTCCACAACGATTTGAATTGGGTGAATCACAGACTTTTAGGGTAGGTTTCACCCACAGAGTACCAGATAAGAAAGTGGAAGAGTTGCGCGTACATGCCACAGGCGGCGCTAGTGTAATACAACTAACGACACCTAAATTGTTTCGGTTCTTTTTTTTGGTACTAATATGAAATTCAGCACCGCCTGGTGGTAAAATTATGAATTGTAATTATATAACGCCATCTGGTGAATAATTATGGAATTTAACTTTTATAGGAATAAATAATTGTGGAATTATGTATACCCAGTCTCTCAGACCTACAGATTTTCTTTAATTTTAACAGAAAGGAAGAATGGAAATAAATAAAACATGTTAATTTATTTTCGTTTATTAAAATTTTAAAACGTGCATTATGAGCTCTTTTAATAAATATGTACAATTGACCTACCCCCTTATTCTCACATACATATTTTATACAATATTTATTAAATAACCTTAGCCATGTCGTACATCTGTCCATTATAAAGTCACATTTTTTAAATGTTTATTAGAAATGGCTGTACACTAACATCGCTCTTCCTAACCTAACAAATCTTAGAATTTTATCACTTCTAGTAGGTTTATCTTTGAAAATAGATTCACATTAAAAATGTAAACAAGCTTGAATTTACTTACAATTAGAGTAAAATAAAATCTAAGTAATGATTTTAACTTTCGATAATTTACAGTACCGTCTACATAGAACGAAAGGATAGCAGTTAAAATTTAAATTATACAAAATGGCTAACTTCCCATAATCCCGAGTGAACACCGTTAAACACGCCGTGAACGACGCCGTGTGCCTTGCATTTGTTTTATTTAGTTACATATTCTGTTACTACGAAACAGCGCTACCATTGTAGTTCATCGTAAACGACCGAAATTTTTTAGATGTCACTGTACTCAGTTTCCCCTCTATTCGAAGTTTCTCTATGGGTTTCACCAACATAGGTAACTGTATTACTCCAGTTTCCCTGTGTATAATACATAGTTTAAACTGACGTAATACAGTTACCTCTGTTGGTGAAACCGACCCTTAGGCCAGTATTCAAGAACTGAGCTTTCCGCGAAGAGCGACTCTCAGCCCGTCTCTCAATAGTTAGTTACAGTATGTTTATATTGACTAAAGTTTCAGAGTGACATCGTCGTTACCAGATAAGTATATTATAACTGACTATTTAACTCATGCCACAAAATGCTAGTCAATGACCAATCACGTTTCAATGAATGTTGTTTTACAACCAATGACAGTCGCGTTTCACCTCGCTCTTTATCGATTTCTCTTTATCAGCTCCTGCTTTTGTGATAAAGAAAGCTCCTCCCTTTTTAATATTCTGAACAGGTTAGACCATTATTTTTCTCCAACAAATACATTGAATATAGCAAATAATGAATAGATTCAGTGATTTTACTGAGTTGTTTATTCAAAACATATATGATTAACCTATAATGTTGATTATAATAGTTTGATGTGTTTCATTATTTCTCCACTAGAGTGCATTCTTACAATATTGCGATCCACATCATCATCATCATAGTACATTCACGAATTTAGGCCATTTGTTGACCTGTTTCGGCCTCAAGAGAAACACCATCCAGAAGTCTTTGAGTGGACGTCCTGGTCTTCTTCTTCCTGCAGGTTGATATCTTAACATTTGTTTGGGTATTCTGTGATCTTCCATTCGATGAACATGTTGCATCCATCTTGACTTATAATCAGAAATTTTGTTTTCTAAAGATTCCATGTGTAATTCTTCTAAGATGTCTTCATTTTTTTTGTGATCTAGTAGTGTGTATCCTGCAGTCCTCCTGCAGTCCTCCGAAGATATCTCAATTCTTGGCAATAAATAAAATGATCCAGTTGCAGTGAATATACATAACCTCACATTTCTAATTTGTTTTCGAATATCGCCGTTTACATTAACTATATAAATATTTTAAAACACCAGTAACTATATTAATATAATTATTTTTTAGTAAAGAGCTTAATTTTATTCGTTAAATAGTTCTAACAAATGCCACTCTTGATTTCCAAATTCTCTAGATAAATTCATTCCTCACTTCGAGAGTCGTGAATTTATCGATAATTTGGAAATCACTCCTGGCGTTACTTACGAAAATGACTCATCTGAGCTGTAAAATTCAAACAAGTGCAAATTATAATGTTCTTTAACTGAAAATGATATAATGCATTTTCAAATTACTGAAAGTCAAGTGAGCAAAATAAATATAAAATAAAAACCTACTCTAACTGGCTCGCTCTATTCAATATCACGTGCTAACAAGATATTTATTTAAAAAAAAGTTTCCTGGAACACATTGGAAGAAGAGAGCCTCAGCTTATGCAAGACAGAGATGGCATGGCCTAGAGAACTTTGTTCTTGAATACCAGCTTTAAATATACATATACAGTTGACACACATAAAATGTAATTCCAGGCAAATAATAATAATAATGATAATGATAATAATGATAATTCATTCATTCATAGTGTTCTGCTCAAGAGCAGTCTTTCACTGGAAACTCAGCATTCTCCACTCTTTCCTTAACTCAGCTTTCCATTTTGTATCTGCATACAAACCATTTATTTTAATATTGTCTATCATCTGATGTCTTTTTTTCTGCCTCTAACCTTCTTTCCGTTGACCATTCCTTCTAGGGCATCCTTCAGCAGGTTGTTTCTTCTTAGCCAGTGGCTAATCCAATTTATTTTACTCTTCTTTAATTAGTTGCACGATTGTCTTCTTTCTTTCAACACCCAACCCACTCTGTCTAGCACATCTCTTTATTTCTTACTTTGTCTGTCCATTTTATACGTTCCATTCACACAAAGCACTTCACTAGCCTCTTCCGTAATTCTTTTGCCAAAGGTCCGCAGAAAATGCTTCTCTTCTTGTTGAAAGCTTCTTTTGCCATTGCTGTCCTCTGCTTTGCTTCTTAACCGCAGTTCATGTTACTACTGATAGTACAATCCAAGTATTTGAAGCTCGCCACTTGCTCAATGGCCTCATCTTTAATCCTCATGTTTATCTTCCTTGGTAATAATGATAATAATAATATAATAATAATAATAATTATTATTATTATTATTACTTACTTACTTACTTACTCACTGGCACTATCAACCCGTAGGTTCATGGCCGCGCGGACATAAGCTCTCCATACATCCCTATACTGAGCTAATGCTTTCCAATCATTCCCTGTATAATCTACTTCCCTCAAATCATAGTTAATGTTATTCTCCCACCTCATTCTTGGTCTACCAACTGAGCGTTTTCCCTCTGGCTTTCCTATAAGAAGCTTCCATGCAAGTCTTTCATTCCCCATACGTTCAACATGTCCTGCCCATCGCAGTCTACGAGACTTAATTGTTTTTATTATATCTGGCTTCCTATAAAGACCATGTAGTTCATTATATTATTATAATATTACTATTATTATCATCATCATTATCACCATCATTATCAACATCATTATTATCATCATCATTATCATCATCGTCGTCGCCATTATCACTATCATTATTTTTATTATGACAATTTGCAGAAATTAAGGAAGTAATAATATAGACCTAACCTTGAAACCCAACATTACAGAAAAGTTTTGGCGAACCCCTTGAAATATTTTGCGAATCCCCTGGGGGTTCGCAAACCACAGGTTGGGAAACGATCTACTCAGTCCCCTCTATTAGCCCTAGAAGTTTGTAATATGAATTTTTAAGTTCTCTATTTTAAAGACATTTATTTATTTAAAGAATCCAGTTGCTTTCGAACACACTGGTAACTCAGTTTGCTTTCGAACACACTGGTAACTCAGTTTGCTTTCGAACACACTGGTAACTCAGTTTGCTTTCGAACACACTGGTAACTCAGTTTGCTTTCGAACACACTGGTAACTCAGTTTGCTTTCGAACACACTGGTAACTCAGTTTGCTTTCGAACACACTGGTAACTCAGTTTGCTTTCGAACACACTGGTAACTCAGTTTGCTTTCGAACACACTGGTAACTCAGTTTGCTTTCGAACACACTGGTAACTCAGTTTGCTTTCGAACACACTGGTAACTCAGTTTGCTTTCGAACACACTGGTAACTCAGTTTGCTTTCGAACACACTGGTAACTCAGTTTGCTTTCGAACACACTGGTAACTCAGTTTGCTTTCGAACACACTGGTAACTCAGTTTGCTTTCGAACACACTGGTAACTCAGTTTGCTTTCGAACACACTGGTAACTCAGTTTGCTTTCGAACACACTGGTAACTCAGTTTGCTTTCGAACACACTGGTAACTCAGTTTGCTTTCGAACACACTGGTAACTCAGTTTGCTTTCGAACACACTGGTAACTCAGTTTGCTTTCGAACACACTGGTAACTCAGTTTGCTTTCGAACACACTGGTAACTCAGTTTGCTTTCGAACACACTGGTAACTCAGTATTGATATTACTTGATTTTCAGGTGAAACAGTATTCTTGGGCGAAGATAGCAGTATGCTGCGGTTAAATGAACTCGCCTTAGAAGCATTAAGCGAATTTGTGTACAATATCGCTATCAAACTTGCAGAATTTAGAAATGATGTAAATTTTAAAACAGTTTATTTGGATCCAACAGTAGAATATGTTGATAATTTAGTGCGGAAGAAAGTGCCACCAACTCTTTCAAATTTGGTGGTTAGTAGACTGCAGAAAAGTGTATTTGATGCATTTGATTACTTTTTCATGCATTATAATTCAACACCCAGCTTGCAATATGTTGATGATCAAATGTCGCATTGGTGCACATCTACAGAACTGATAACTGCAAAACTGTGGATCTCTATTATTCACCCATCAGTGACGTCATATGAACTTTCAGATCAAATAATAAATTACAGATACAGACCAAGATGTGCCGAGATGTTTACCAATATATTAATTGACAAGATTTTGAGCAAAATGACAAATATCAACATTTTAAAATTAGAATTTAGAGATGATTTAATTTGCGGTGCTTTTTTAAATAAATTATGTAATCCTGAAAATTTAACTGAAGTCACATTTAGAATATGTGATAATTCTTCAGTGTTTAAACTTTCGCAGAAATGTCGTTATTTGAGGAAATTAGATTTGAGGGATTCGGTTCTCGTGGATAATGATTCTATCAAAGCTATCAGGAACTTGGTATTCTTAGAATATCTTAACATATTGAATACTGGTATATCTGAAGAGGGAGTTACAAATATCATTGAACATTTGCCTTTCAGATTAAAAGTCTTCAGATCATATTTTTCGCGTAATCAGTTACTTATTCTTACAGATTTTCTTCCGAAACTTTCTAGTCTGGGTTACAACTCGAGGCATTTTTATGTTAATCTTATACCACTGAGGAGATTCACGAATTTAACATGTCTTTCAATATCCCTGATGGGAATATACCATGCATTTCACATGCTGAAAGAACCTCTCCAGTATCTAGGTCCTCGGTTGTTGAAATTGAGACTTAAAAATGTTGTGGGTACTGATTTACGATTTGTTGCAGAAAAATGTTCGTCTCTTCAGGTTATTGGATTGTCGTTTGCAAATTGTGAGCATCTCGGGTATCCCTACGATGGAAATTTGAATTCATATGCCCAAAAGTTTCCTCTCCTTCCATTTCCTTCTGTGTACTGCTGTGAAATAAATATTGATAACTTGATCGTGGTGAAGCATATTTTGTCCTCGTTTGTAAATTTGAGACAACTTGTCGTCAATGAGCAGTACACTCCCCCACCTATATTTTTCTTGTCGTTTGTGTTTGACTGTATGAAAGAAGGGCGCATTACAGAACTCTATATAAAAGGAAATAAAATTCAGCTATCGGGTTCTAGATTGATTATTCGTAAAACCGATGGCTCGACTTACGTTAAAAAGAAACAACACTTTATATCAGTTGTAAAAAGTTTGTTTTCATTACGAACCTGCACTTTTGATATGGACTTTTTTTCTATATAAATTTTGTCTAAAATAATATATATTGTAAAATATTTTATATACATTTTGCTACAAAAATAAAATATATGTACTTTTTAAAAAGTCATTCGAAGTAATTTCGTTAGTACTTTATTTTACGACACACTTTACAACTGAGGTCATTGTCTGTTTGTTTCCGTACATCCGCAATGGGGCAGGGGTACTCCCTTGCGTGAGTTACTTAGCCAACGTATGGAGGCTTTGCTACAAAAGTAAAATATATGTACTTTTTAAAAAGTCATTGGAAGTCATTTCGTCAGTATTTTATTTTACGATACACTTTACAACTGAGGTCATTGTCTGTTTGTTTCCGTACATCCGCAATGGGACAGGGGTACTCCCCTGCGTGAGTTACTTTGCCAACTTATGGAGGCTTAGCTACAAAAATAAAATATATGTACTTTTTAAAAAGTTATTGGAAGTCATTTCGTCAGTATTTTATTTTACGATACACTTTACAACTGAGGTCATTGTCTGTCTGTTTCCGTACATCCGCAATTGGACAGGGGTACTCCCTTGCGTGAGTTACTTAGCCAACGTATGGAGGCTTTGCTACAAAAATAAAATATATGTACTTTTTAAAAAGTCATTGGAAGTCATTTCGTCAGTATTTTATTTTACGATACACTTTACAACTTAGGTCATTGTCTGTTTGTTTCCGTACATCCGCAATGGGACAGGGGTACTCCCCTGCGTGAGTTACTTTGCCAACTTATGGAGGCTTAGCTACAAAAATAAAATATATGTACTTTTTAAAAAGTTATTGGAAGTCATTTCGTCAGTATTTTATTTTGCGATACACTTTACAACTGAGGTCATTGTCTGTCTGTTTCCGTACATCCGCAATTGGACAGGGGTACTCCCTTGCGTGAGTTACTTAGCCAACGTATGGAGGCTTTGCTACAAAAATAAAATATATGTACTTTTTAAAAAGTCATTGGAAGTCATTTCGTCAGTATTTTATTTTACGATACACATTACAACTTAGGTCATTGTCTGTTTGTTTCCGTACATCAACAATGGGACAGGGGTACTCCCCTGCGTGAGTTACTTTGCCACTTATGGAGGCTTAGCTACAAAAATAAAATATATGTACTTTTTAAAAAGTCATTGGAAGTCATTTCGTCAGTATTTTATTTTACGATACACTTTACTACTGAGGTCATTGTCTGTCTGTTTCCGTACATCCGCAATTGGACAGGGGTACTCCCTTGCGTGAGTTACTTAGCCAACGTATGGAGGCTTTGCTACACAAATAAAATATATGTACATTTTAAAAAGTCATTGGAAGTCATTTCGTCAGTATTTTATTTTACGATACACTTTACAACTGAGGTCATTGTCTGTTTGTTTCCGTACATCCGCAAAGGGACAGGGGTACTCCCTTGCGTGAGTTACTTAGCCAGCTTATGGAGGCTTTGGCAACCGTCCATAAAAAGTAAATTCAGTTGCGATACTTCCTTCTCACTCGGAAGTTGTGTGCACTCTAGTCTACTGAATTCACCGCTAATGACCGAAAGTTTATTTAAATCCATCTGTTTGCACTGGCTCATGAAGTAAGTGCATGCGCACTTTTAGCGCCAAATCTTTAAATATTCATCCATAGTAATTCTGCCCGAAGACAGGCCATTCACTACAATCATAGCATTTTCATGCAATGCTTACAGCTTTAGTAGGGAATTTTAGGTGTGGTAGCTTCCCGTTGCTTTCCACTCCGATGGATGATGATGGTGGTGGCCATATGATTTCGGAGACCGTTTGGGCCTTAATTTTTTCCTGAAATTTGTCTTACAGGTGAGGAAAAATCCCGATAGAAACCTCACCCAGAAAAACTGCCCCGACCGCGGGTTGAAACCGAGCCCGCTGCGTGACAAGGCAGCACGCTACCTCGAGACCACAGCGGTGGACTCTTTAAATATAGCCTTATTATTAAAGAAAAAGAATGCCAGAGCAAAGATTGCCCAAACTTATTATTTAATGGATCCCAATAGAAAGGAGGAAGGAAGGAATACCAAATAAAACCTGGATAGAAAGTGTGCAAGCGGCTATGATTATCAGAGAATTGGAGAAAGATTAATGGATGGACAGAGAGTAATGGCGTTTCATTTCCGGAAGACGGCGGCAGCTGTCATGATACCGGATGATGGCGATGATTATTATTAAAGAAACATGTAAACATCATCAATCCTATCAGAGATTCTATGTTTTGCAACAAACGGCTATGAAACCAGATCTTTATAAATGCTAATCAAAATTTTGCATCCTGCAGCTAAGCGCTAAATGTTCCCGCTCTTAGATTATTGATATATAACTGTGAAACAAGGAAAATAACTTGCAATATCCAGTCCACCGCTATGGTCTCGAGGTAGCGTGCTGTCCTGTCACGCAGCGGGGCCAGGTTTGATCCCCGCTCAGGACAAGTTTCCTGTGTGAGGTTTTTTTTCGGGGTTTTTCCTCACCTGTAAGACAAATGTCAGGATACTTTAAGGCCCAAACGGTCCCCGAACATCATCTGGTCATCATTATCATCAATATCATATTCACCTCATTAGATTAAGTTTAGGTTTAAGGCCTCTCCTGGCGCATCATTACCCATCGTCATCACCCATATATCATTGGAGCAGCGTAACCCCGCCTTCCAGTCGCCCCAACCTCATAAGTGAGTTTCAATACGCCAATGCCAGGAGAAAATACCTGAAATGTCGAATGACAAACAGGTGGCATTGAAAAAAAAAGACTTGCAATATCCAGAATTGTTAGTTTAGGTCTACAATAAATAGTGAATCTGTCCGGGTTTCGTATTTTTTTAAACCGATATTAAATGATGTGTGGCACCATAAGAAGAATCCTCCGAAAGACTCGAAGTGAAACTCAGCTCTGGTTTTATAAAATTATGGCTGTTCCTGTTCTTTTATATGGGTCTGAATCTTGGGTACTTACAAAAAAAAATTATCTCACACATTCAATCCACTGAAATGAATTTATTAAGATCCGTAAAAGGATGTACACGCATGGATAGATTACACAAAAAATCAATAAGAAATGAACTGGAGATATTTTCAATACTCGATAAACTAGACGAGCACAAATACCAATGGAAAGAACATTTAGACAGAATGGACAATAAAAGATTACCCAAAAATATCAACGCCTAAAAACCACATGGAGAAAGATCTTTGGGACGGCCAAGGAAACGATGGACTTGAGACCGGAACAGATCGCATTGACCTAATCCTGGAAAAGAAGAAGAAGAAGAAGAATAAATAGTGAAGATTGATTTAAATTAATATTGGAAAGTAAACATTATGAGGTTATATCATTAATAGTGAGTGTAAAATATGTTTTTAACGACTCACCTCGTATGATTTCAAATTTGTTTGATACCGGCGGTTTCAGACAATATCTTGTCCCTACTGATGGAATTCTGTGTTTGTTGATTTCTCTAAGGACATCACCTCTTGTGCAAAACTTTTGAAACAATTAGATAAACCGTTGGAATTGACAATTTGGGAAATGATATTCATTCAGAAGAATAAATATCGATCTATGAATTTCGATATTCAGGTGGATAAAAATTTAATTACAAAGTTTATAATTCCAACGAAACATGGCAGCACAAGAGGTGATGTCCTTAGAGAAATCAACAAACACAGAATTTCATCAGTGGAAGCCATGACTGAAGTGGGACAAGATATTGTCTGAAACCGCCGGTATCAAAGAAATTTGAAATCATATGAGGTGAGTCGTTAAAAAAATACATTCTACACTCACTATTAGTGAATATTGACTTAAATTTTAAACATATTTTTCTCGAAACTTACACAATAATGCATAACGCCGTCCAATTTAAGGTTTAAAAGACGTCTGACTGATGTAATGTTGTTGCAAAAGTGGCTTCGTGTTGAGGAGATGAAATGAGGTCAGATTTTTATTGTGGTTTGAAAGTTGAGATTTGAATGTGAGGCATGTTTGTTTGCTAAATCGAGTGGTTTGCGCAAGAAATTGAGTTTACTTTGACGCCGTGTTACGTAGCTTCTAGTTGCAGACGCGTTTTCAACCCCACACATTTCCTCTTGTGTTATTGAATTCATTAAGTTTGAATCCTGCGCAGAAAAACTGACAAGAAATTTGTTCAACATACATGTACAAACAAGATATTCCTATTATTAGTGCGAAAGGTCGTATGTAAAAATTGAATAATTGCCCCGAAAAGAGATTTAACCCACTCACTACAAATTGTTGGTAAAACGAAGAAAAACGTATAATGTTAATTTTCAGGCTATTACCTTTATTGCCCACCGCTGTGGTCTCGAGGTAGGGTGCTGCCTTGTCACGCAGTGGGCTCGGGTTCGATCCCCGGTCGGGACAGTTTTTTCTGGGTGAGGTTTTTATCGGGGTTTTTCCTTACCTGTAAGACATATGTCAGGAAAACTTTAAGGTCCAAACGGTCCCCGAAATCGTGTGGTCATCATCATCATCCTTCACCGGCGTGGAAAGCAACCGGAATCTACCACACCTACAATTCTCTAGTAAAGCTGCAAAGCATAGCATGAAAATGCAATGATTGCAGTGAATGACCTGCCCTCGGGTAGAATTATTATGGATGGATGGATGGATTACCTTTATTATACCATGAGGGAAATTTTGAGGAAGTGGCTGAATTCAAATACCACAAATAGGAATGAAATTCACAAAGAAATTAACATAGGCTCAATTCTGGAAATGCGTGCTATTATTCATTACAGAGTCTCTTGACTTCCCAACTCCTTTCAAAAACGTTAAACTGAAAATATATAGAACTATTATTCTACCAGTTATTTTATATGGATGCGAAATATAGGTCACAAGATAGCAGTCTGCTAACAATTCCTCCTCATAGCACTTCCCCCTATTCTACTTCCTTCACAGTAGCCTCTGCCCGCTCCTGGAATCTCCTTCCTCAAGATATCAGGGGTTGCCGCACACTTGGTACCTTTAAGTCACACTTATACAGTTACCTGTTGTCTAATAATTAATTTTTCTCTATTTATTTAATTTTATACTATGTCATTAATCTTTTTTTCTTTTTTTTTATGTATCTTGTACATATTATATACTTAATTCGTTAAATTTAGAGTAAATCAAAATACATTATAAATATTAATTGTATTGTATTCATAACTTGTAATCGTTTATATATATATATTGTAATTTAGATTTAAGACTTTTTTTTTTGTTTGTATTTTTTTAAACCTGGTTGAGTGGTAGACAAGACCTTAAGGCCCTAACTCTGCCAGGTAAAATAAAGCTATTATTATTATTATTATTATTATTATTATTATTATTATTATTATTATAAATATGGACTCTTACTTTAAGGGAGAAAAGGGGATTACGAGTATTTGAGAATAAAGTTCTTAGGAAAAATTTTGGACCAAGAGAGATGAACAGACAGGTGAATGGAGAAGACTATACCCTAGCCGCCATATCTCTGGTTCTGAAATTTAGGTTATACGAGGGGTAAAGGAAGAATTCGCCCTCTACTGCCAATAAGAAAATGGTTGTAGTGAGAGTAGATGCCTTCCACAGCCTCACTGCTCTTGACGCAGCTAGGTTTATGATCTTGTGGACTTAAGCTCTCCATACAAATCATGGTTAATATTATTCTATCACCTCATTATTGGTCTGTCTACTGGGCCGTTTCCCTCTGGTTTTCCTACACGAGTTTCCATGCCCTTCTTTCATTCCCAATTCGTGTCACATGCACTGTCTATCGCAGTCTACGAGACTTAATGGTTCTTATTATATCTGGTTTCGCATAAAGATATCGTAGCTCATTATTATACAGTCTTCTCCATTTGCCTGTCTGTTCCCGCAAAAATAAGAATTGCGACACCTGCCAACACCGACGAGGATTCTCGGCGTATTAGCATCGGAGGTCTGTTTGATTTTACGCCTAAGCACTGATCCTTGGTCGCCCGACTCTCCGCCGTCAGAGGTCGGAGGGGTGGCGGGAGAGGGACGGCTCTAGAGGATGTTTTTTTCTTCTGGCAATAGCGTCTGCTATTCGTTTAGATGTCTTACTTGAGGCAATAGCATCTGCTACGTATGTATTTAAGGTCAGGAGAGATGGGTGTCAACTCCATCGTAGACGGTAACCCCTGATGTAAGGTTTTGTTCAATATTAGGTCTTGGAATGCCTGGTAAACAGGGAGGGGTGCTTGTCCTTCCTAGCTGCCGGCATAGCAGCAGGCCTGAGGCCGATGGGAACCAACGCGGGGGCTCGAGGTGGGTTATTTTAGGGTGAAAACGGTAGGTAGGTAGAGCCTTCACCTGAAAGGAAAGCCGTCAAACGGTTTAGCTCTGTGGCCTGTTATTCACAGGGCATTTGGACGCGCTGCGCTGCTTTCAGGGCGCTGGCTGATGGCCGCGAGGGTTGGTAGGTCTTCCAGCTGGATGCTGGAAGAGAAATCAGCTGCGAGGCTGTTTCTTGCTGGGCTGGACCACTCTTGCTCGTTCCGTTGCGCTGGGGAGACATCCTTCTTCGCTGGCCGCTCGTCTAACCGTCACCTAATTCAGATTTTGGGTTCTTTTATACGTCATACATGTAAATTATTCCTCTTTTGTCCTCTTAAACTGTGAACTGGGATTCATTTAATCCTCTTACACACTAATTCAACCCAGAAAGTTATTAAAGACCTTACGGGCTACGCCAGTGTCCCCCTACGTACAAAGGGTAGATGTTGCCAACTCATAATAACGGTATTTGTTTGTTTAGGGAGGAGGAAGGTTAGCAGTACTTTTTTCCAAATCTATGTACTATATATTTTTATTTTACAGCATGCAGACTAGTTTTATAGTAAATATGAGAGTCGACACTATCACACAGGATAGCACAGGTCAGTATGAGCTCAGTGACAAGTGGTAACTGTTTTTTTTCTTTAAGAGGGGGTGGATTGGACTGCTACAACTTACAACTCTGTACCTGCTGTGTTGCATACTTCAGTTTTGTATAAGGATTTCTCTCAATAAAACACTGTTAAAATGGCAACCCAGTTCCCTATTCCAAACACACAGTAACTTCCTGGGTTGAATCTGACTGCAGTTTCATTACTGTATATCCCTCGAAAGAGGACCCTGAAACATCGGACTTCCTCAGGATTTTTCAGATTTTAGGGTAAACCTTTCATCTTTATTATACGTCAAGCACCTTCTTAAGATTTTGCTTCCGAAAATAATCCGACCGAAACCACACAGGTAATACAGTAACCTGGTAGCTCAATGATGATCAAATTACCTATATAGTTTTTTTTTTAAGGAATGTAAAGTTTTGGCTTTAGGACACCTGGTAGAGTTCGCGCTGCAAATTTGTATGCCTAGTCAACATTTTAAAAAACCAATTCTATCTTCTCTGTAACTACAACTACCTAGGACAATAAAAATTTTACAGCCAATTATGACGGGTTTCTTTCTATGGTACTACTGTCATTGCTTTTTTCTTTTATCTCGCAGTACTTTCTTTCATTTTACCAGGGTTTTCAAATCGTAATAATTTAGAAAAAACATTATTTTTTAAAATTTCAGGTGCACATATCTCAAAACTATGTAACATAGAAGCTTGAATTGTTGCATGCCAACACGGTCCAATTTTGAATCCCTTTCCTAATATTCCTCTGGGGCGCTGGATTTTTATAAAGGTAAATTTAGTTATAACAACACATGTAATCGGTGAAAAGTCAAGTTTATTTTTGCGCTAACTTACTACGTAGATACAATTAAAACAGGATCAAATGTTTGAATCGAAGTCCGTTCCTAGGACTAGACGGGTCTCGAAGTGTATTAACTTCGGAACAGGCAGCACGTGGTCTTCAATAACCACATAAGTTTGAAGAATTCCAAAACTCACAACGTTCAATTATCACCTTCGATGGCGATAAACCAAAGGTGAAGATGGAGGATTCGTCAATAGCCAGTTGTAAGCTGGGGAAGATCAATCTCCCACGAATCTCTATATACAATTACTTCGTAAGGACTAACGTCCCTGATGAGAGCGCCCAACGCACACGGCGATAGCCTAACACATACTGAGAGAGAGAGAGAGAGAGAGAGAGAGAGAGAGAGAGAGAGAGAGAGAGAGAGAGAGAGAGAGAGTGTTGTAGTCATCTATAGACCTGAGTAATACGCAGAAGTTGGCAACAGTATACAACAAAATGCTACCAACACAATTCAGCGTTACTGTATTCAGGTACCTACTAGCGGAAGTCAGATGAACTACATCATTAGCGTAATAACCGACGGCAGGTGTCTGCTATTACCGACAGAGAGAGCGACTCTTGTCGCAACATAAATGTTTGTGTGGATGTTTAGAGTGTCTAGCTGTATCCAGTCGGTTAAACATTTTGTTGTTTAAAATATACTATTCTCAAGAAAAACATTTTAATGTAAAAAAAATATAAATAAATATCTTAATGTAAATAATTTTTATAAAATATTTTAGGCTCTCAAGTGAGTAAATTGTTCACTGGTTCTCTCAAGCCACTCACAAACAATGCCAGTAAAAAGAATGGTGCAGTTCTGATGAATAGTTTGAGAGTATGCATACTATCTGGTAATTATATAGAAGTCAGAGGATGATTTACAAGAGCCATTTACATTTTGAATCAATTAGGACTCTATTATAATCTCAAAGTCTCAACTTCAAAAAGTAAAATTATGGCTTTTCAGGGCAAAGTGCCAATCACAGCAAAAATAGTAATCAATAATGAAATAATATAACAGATATCACACTTGAACTATCTTGGTTCAGATATAACATACAGCTACGACTGGTATATACACACTAAATTAAACCGTTATCAAATGATGTGTGGCACCATAAGAAGAACCCTCCGAAACACTCGAAGAAAAACTCAGCTCAGGTTTTATAAAATTATGGCTGCTCCTGTTCTTTTATGTGGATCTGAATCTTGGGTACTTACAAAAAAAAGTCACACATTCAAGCCACTGAAATGAAATTTTTAAGATCCGTAAAAGGATGTACACGCATGGATAGATTACACAATGAACCAATAAGAAATGAACTGGAGATATTTTCAATACTCGATAAACTAGACGAGCACAAATACCAATGGAATGAACATTTAGACAGAATGGACAATACAAGATTACCCAAAAAGATCAACGCCTACACACCACATGGAAAAAGATCTTTGGGACGGCCAAGGAAACAATGGACTTGAGACCGGAACAGGTCGCACTGACCTAATCCTGGAAAGGAAGAAGAAGAAAAGTATATCCATATGGAGAGATATATATATTTTTTGTAAATTATTATATAATAATAATAATAATAATAATAATAATAATAATAATATTACTTTATTTATTCTGGCAGAGTTAAGGCCATAAGGCCCTCTCTTCCACTCAACCAGCACAAATACAAATAAATATTTGACAAATATAGATATACACTATACTAATTATAAACAGTTAAATATACAATAAATGTAGCAAAGTAAATTTCATGTACAAACAATATTTTATAGGGTAATAACAATAACGATACGATAATAATAATAATAATAATAATAATAATAATAATAATAATAATAATAATATACGAGTAAATATGATAAATTATACGAGAAACACCAATTAATATATATATATATATATATATATATATATCTTACACTGGGTAATAATGAAGTCGAGGTTAGAGCAAATATAAATTTAGATTTCTTTTAAAAGATGCCAATGTCCGGCAGCCCCTTATTTCTTGTGGTAGAGAATTCCAGTTGCGAGAAGTGAAGATGGTATATGACATGGAGTGATGTGATGTCCTATGTTGCGGTATATTAAGCAAGAAACTATGTTGTGATCTTGTATTTAAGTTATGGTTTGAGGATAGATACTGAAAACGGGATGATAAATAATTGGGAGTCGAGGTATGTAGGATCTTAAATAAGATAATTAAACAGTGCGATTTTCTTCTCTCTTTTAGATGTAGCCATGACAATTCGTGGAATAATGGAGAAATGTGATCGTATTTTCGAACATTAAATATGAATCTGATACACATATTATGGACACGCTGCAGTTTGTCCGACAATCCGTCACTTATGTCAGTTAGTAGAACGTCACAGTAGTCAAAATGCGGCATCACTAAAGTTTGGATTAAAATTCTTTTAAGAGCTGTAGGGAGAAAATGTTTAAGTCGCTTTAGGGAAATGCATTATGGAGAAGATCCTTTTAGATGTTTGTTTTACTTGCACATGCCAATTTAAATTAGAATCTAAGTAAAGTCCCAAGTTTTTAACGACGTCGGTATAAGGAATTTGTTCATTATCTAATATGACAGCCGGCATATTGCCATTGTTTATGTAGTGTAATAGTCTTGGATGTCCGATAATTATTGCTTGCGTTTTGTTTACATTTAGTTTCAGCCCCCATATTGTCTGGACCATAAAGATATATGCCTGAGGTCAGTGTTTACTTTGTCAATATATTAATTAATTTCGTCAGGCTTAAAGTGTGTGTAAATCTGTAAGTCGTCGGCGTAAAGATGATGCTTGCAGTTTTTACCCCTGGTAAAATGAAAGCAATTAATGCTAAATAAGAATCAATGACAGTAGTATCATCAGAAACTCTGCCTTAATTGGCTGTGAAATTTTTATTGTCTTAGGTAGTGTAGTTCCATAGAAAATACATTTTGTTTAAAATCTTCACTAGGCATAAAAATTTGCAAGCGAACTTTACCAGGTGTTCTTTAGTGATTGAAAAATGTGAAATAATGTCGTACTCCAGGCACATTAGCATATTTCACGCTCCGTAGTCGTGGGAACAGAGCTGAAGTTTTATATCATCTTCCTTCGCTGAGTCCACATTTATAACATCTTTGTTTCGTAAGTCCCAGAAAGACATAAAAATGTAGTGAATGAGAGCTCAATGTAAGAATATCGAATAATTGGAGAAAGGTGACATTAGTTCATTTCAGTGAACTATAGTATGATAGAATATGACAATTCAAGGATGTATGATATTGTTTTATGTATGAGTGGAAACGTTCATCCCAGAGTCGATAGATGAGGACGCAATTTTTCAACGCATGTGTAAAAATCTTCCATCCATGTATCATATGTTTATTCCATAGCCCTACTATGTTGAATTTCTTATCTATAATTAAAATAATAGCATTGTGTAAATTACACTGAGCAACAAAAAATAAACATTTTTTTTTGTCTCAGAAAGAAAAAATATGTGATTCTGATAGTATTTTTTCTCTTGAGTTCAAATATGATACTGGTTTTTCTCCATCACGCAAGGTTTCCGAGAAATAGGCATTTATAATTTCAAACACTTTAATTAATATCTTCTACATTCGCAACAACACAATATTCGAACATTCGGACTCACCTAGAAAGTAAGAAATGACGATTTTCTGCTATATTTCACCTGTGGAGCATCCCTCTTGATGGTCCAACAATAATCGGCCAACATATTAGGATTCCATTTGCCTTGATATCGCTTTTCCACAGCTGAAACCATTTGAGTTAGCTCATTTGTTTTTTTTTACAATGGCAAATGGACGAAAAAACGTTTATTAAAAAATAATTATTGAAATACATTAATTGAAATTGAAATAAAAAACTGTGAGTGATGGAGAAATTCCGAATACATATTTGAAAACACGATAAAAAACTGCCTTAAGTACAACTATTGGTACTCATGAGACAAAAATCATGTCGACCAGTGTTAATTAAACATAACAAAGGAATTCGATTAATGTGGACTCTACGCGAGCTCCACTTTACACGACTACATTTATTTTATCAATGAGGACGCTATGTGTAAAATCATGCACTTAATTCATTTTATTTAATATACTTGTAATTTTACTTAACCCAAAGACCGTCGTTTTCTGCAGTTGAATGGCGTGTGAATGTTATAATCAACAATAATTTTTCAAAACATTAAATAAATATCAACACTTTTTAATTACGATCAGCCATAAATATTTCACATTAATCTGTGCCCGCCTGTATAAATGAATAGAGTAAATAAACTTAAAAATAGTATAGTAGTAGTAGTAGTAGTAGTAGTAGTAGTAGTAGTAGTAGTAGTAGTAGTAGTAGTAGTAGGACTTTATTAGACAAAAAGTAAGATATTTACAATATTATTTACAAATATGGGTCGCACGGGCAGTAAGCCGTACGTGCTGTTGACAGTCCGTTACAATAAAGTAATAATTGCTACTAGTGTGAAGAAAAAATAAACAACAAAAAAATCAATAACATTACAATTACATAAAGAAAACACAATAATACAATTAAATAATAACACGATAGCATTATACACTAAAAAAATTAACATTACAATTACATAAAGAAACCAATATTACAATTAAATAATAACACAGTAGCATTATACACTAATTAATTTATATATAATTGTCAAGAATTAATGGTATTGCATTTTTGATAACGTATTGAATGAGTGTTGTCCTTCTTTTCCGCGTTTTGTCCAGAAATTTACCGAGGTTTATCCAATTTTCTGGATTTACCAATAACTCGTAGCATGCCAATCTTTCCCGATTTGAATTTAGAAATCTTTCCGGTAATAACTGACGTCTCCAATATTCTATATCATTACGACTAAAAGCTAAGGTGTACTCGGGGGTCCACTTTACCCGAATATGGAGGTTAAAGTGGGCATTTTTAGTGATGGAAAGAAGTTTATAAATGATGATGTTTCCATATTTGAATAAAATAACAATGCTACTTCATGGTTATAACACTAATGATCTTATTGTTCATAATTTGTAGGATTTTCATCCTGTTTATTTCCAAAATCACTCCTCGGAGAAAGACGTATTGGATGTGCATTCACTCTCTATCCATTTCTTGGTTGGTCTTCCTCTTTTTCTCCCGTCCATTGGTCTACCCTTCTTTAGCTCTTTTTGCAAGTCGTTGCCTTTCATTCTTTCTATATGATCTTTCCAATATTTTCGTCTGTCTATAATAAATTTGGTTATGTCTTTCATATGACATTTGTCCCTAATTTCTGTGTTGTGAATCTTGTCAAATAATATTTTCCCCTGAATAGATTTTAAAATCTTCATTTCACATGTGCTTATTATTTGTTTAGTTTTTGTTGTATCAGCCCTAATTTCTGCTCCATATATGATAACTGGTCGAACTCTCGTTAAGCGGATTTTGCTTTCTATTGACATATGTTTGTTGCGTCAAATTAAATCTTTCATATATCCTGATATTGGTGCTGCTTTATCAGCTTGTTTCTTTACTTCTTTTATTAAAATTGTAGTGTTTGTTATTAATACACCTAAATAATTAAATTCTGATTCTTGTTCTACAATTTTTCTTTCCACTTTTAATTTGCATCTTACTGGTTCTTCTGATATTGTTAAGCATTTTGTCTTATTCGTATTAATATGAAAATTAATACAATAATGATAATTACTGTAACTAACTTACTCACTGGTACTATCGAACCAGTAGGTTCGTGGCCGCGCGGACATAAGCTCTCCATACATCCCTATCCTGAGCCGATGCTTTCTAATCATTCCCCGTATAATCTACTTCCCTCAGATCATAGTAAACGTTATTCTCCCACCTCATTCTTGGTCTACCAACTGGGCGTTTTCCCTCTGGTTTTCCTACAAGAAGCTTCCATGCACGTATTTCACTCCCCATTCGTGCCGCATGTCCTGCCCATCTCAGTCTACGAGACTTAACTGTTCTTATTATATCTGGCTTCCTATAAAAACCATGTAGTTTACTGTTGTGAAGTATTCTCCATTCACCTGTCTGTTCATCTCTCTTTGGTCCAAAAATTTTCCTAAGAAATTTATTCTCAAATACTCGTAATCTCCTTTCCTCCCTTAAAGTATGAGTTTATGTTTCACAACCATATAGGCTAATATAACTGGTAGAATAAATTAAACAAAATTCAACCCCCATAATTAAAAGAAGAAAAACAAATTCAAAATAGGGGTCACATTACCCGAAGTTCCTCTATTATTATTATTATTATTATTATTATTATTATTATTATTATTATTATTATTATTATTATTATTATTATAAAACTTTAGGCACACAAAGATGTGTAAGCATTAAAATTCTGTACATAAATAAAAATGATTATCGTTATTATTATCATTATTATTATTATTATTATCATTACTCTCATTATTATTATTATTATTACGAGAGTTGAAATATAGATTATGGGTATTTTATGTAGCAGTTGAGATTCTGATATAATTCATGAGAAGTAGAAAATGAAAGTGCTTGTAAAGCGTGTTGAAAGCAGAGTGCATAATGGGAAACATACTACTCGTACAAAAACTGAGCTCTGTTCTACTTCCGTTTATTACAATATACCGTAATTACACATATTAAAATAGTGGCTTTACGTAAAATACACATGTCCCCGTTTCCGGTGGACTGGAATACAATAGAATAGAATAATTTATTAATCTGTAGGGGATGGGGCACTAGGCCTTCTCTACTCCTCTACAAAGCTAATATGTTACATGCAGTATATATAAAACAAAATGAAGATACAAATGTAAAAAAAAAGTAAATAAAGGGGATTCTATACCACCTTGCCACCTACGCAAATTCAAATAAAAACGGAAAACACACAATTCAATGGCTTAGGGCAGTAACATGATAAGCCACATTATAATGTTGAGTGATTCCGGGTTCTGTGGCCGTGGTCCATAGTTGGTGTTGATACCAGACGTTTCGCCCTCAACTGCGGAGGGCATCTTCAGTGGCGAGTGCTTCTAGGCGTGTTTCCTGGTCGGAAGCTCTACTTAGAGTGAACGCTGCGGGTGTTGTATTGATACTAGTGGTGGGAGCAGGGTGAGCGGGCGTGGCTCTTGCTGATTGGCTAATGGTCGTCTCCTTGTTGTCCCTAGTGTTGATGCATTTATTTTCTAGTGTACGGTACCAGGCATCAACACTAGGGACAACAAGGAGACGACCATTAGCCAATCAGCAAGAGCCACGCCCGCTCACCCTGCTCCCACCACTAGTATCAATACAACACCCGCAGCGTTCACTCTAAGTAGAGCTTCCGACCAGGAAACACGCCTAGAAGCACTCGCCACTGAAGATGCCCTCCGCAGTTGAGGGCGAAACGTCTGGTATCAACACCAACTATGGACCACGGCCACAGAACCCGGAATCACTCAACATTATGATTACCGGCCGTGAAAGCCTGCATTCAACTAAGCCACATTATGTTAAGAAATGTCATTAATTACAATGATAGGTAACAAATGCATTGAAATATCCATAAAATAATTTGTAAGTGCGCCAGTGATGAGTTAAAACAAATATATTATGTGTCACATTCAGTACCAGGCACTGAGCAGGGCATTTAAACCCACAGGCCAGCCATTTAAATACCCCAGCAACCCTTTCCGTGGCACTTCAGAAAATAGACCATTATTCACAAACTATTAGTCCTAGAAAATTCTAATTTTGTACATACCTAAAGGAGATATCCTAGTAGGATTAGATGGTGAAATAACTTGGGTGATTGACATCACATGGTACCGGCGTATCAATTTCAGGAAGTGGAAGTTCATCTTCACTTTCACTTTGTGAATCTTCTAATTCAGGAATCAGTTCATCACCTGAATCATCATTATACAAAATATTCACTAATTCTTCAGTGAGATTTTTTCTTTCGCCATGGTTTCACTCGCGCACAAACAACAGCGCGATAACGAGAAACATATACGACTGCATTGGAGCCTGGAGTCAAGTTTGGGCGAACGAATTCCATGTGTTGTTTGTTTTAAAAATAAAAGGGGTTTCACCAAGGTTATAAACGTGTCAAACGGAAATAGAAAATGTACATTTACATGTCATCTATGATCTCCAAGACATACTAAGCCAACACAATATTTAGGCGCCGAATATAACGCGGTTTGTTCGCGCCCGCTCTAAAACGAGTTAACTGACCGACGGCCGCATACACGATAATCTCTTTAAACGCCTTAACTGGTTTACGGTACTGAATGTGACACATATATTGTATTAACAACAGTGCTGCCCAATTAGTATCTATACTTTTTTTAAATATTAAAACCATTTTTTTGCGCATTAGTGCGTTTTGTCATACTTACAGCAATGGCGATCATGATTGAAAGTTCAATTTCCTACATTTCGGGATTGCCAACCTAAATAACTATACTGTAACAAAAATAACTATACTGTAATATTACATATCAAGGACAATCTGTGAGGTCGTCAGGAGTTGAGTGACCTGACGTACTAAGCTCAGGCTGGACCCACTTCAGCAACAAAACACGTTCCCAGGTGGTGTACTGGTGGAAAGGTCGGTGGATCTGCTAGACAGTCCTCCCGGCTAAGTCCAAGGGACTCGTGAACCATTAGTGGGGTCGGCAGTAGTTGAGCGCCTTGTCATACTATTGCTCACCTGTTGGAGCTTGCGAGCTCCGTGCTGGACCACAACTGCAACAGGACACGTCTCTGGGGGCACACCAGGGCACGGCTCGGACCAGTGCAGAGGGGAGCAACTGTGCTGGTTCCTGGCTCAGCCTACGGGCTCGTCGACAAACGGTGGGTTCACCAAGGAGACGGAGCACCTGGATGTACTAAAGTCTCCAACACTGGTGGGGCTTGTGGTGATTCAAGCCCTAGCCGGTCTCACAACGGCTGCAGGATGCGTCCCTGTGAGGTAGAACAGGGGAAAGGTCGGTGGATCCTGCGGAACAGCAGTCCCTCAACGGCTAGGCTCCATTAAATTCCTAACAAAAGATATAATTGTTTTCTTTATATGGGGGGCTTAAATGCATTGCATTAGGAGCCCGTGGACGCAACTGTAGGAATCGTCAGGAATGGAGCGACCTGACGTTCTATGTAGCTCAGGCATTTCCCCTGAAGTTGCTACTCCAACACCTTCTCCCTGAGGTTGTTGGTTACAGGCCGAGAACTTCTGAACGTGGCCGCGAGATAGATAGGGAGGACAAGATTCTGGGCTTGATGACCGAGGTATCCCAACGGGTGGCGGCATGGGTCCAGATTACATATTATAAACACACGTGTGGGAAGTAAAACCACTGCCCTTTATATACTACATACAATGTACGTACAAAAAATACCCAAAAGGTAGTAGTAGTAGGACTTTATTAGACTAAAAGTAAGATATTTACAATATTATTTAGAAATATGGATCGCACGGGCAGTAAAACGTACGTGCTGTTGACAGTCCGTTACAATAAAGTAATAATTGATAATAGTATAAAGAAAAACAAAAAGAAAAGATAGATAGATAGATAGATCATCGGTTGATTAATGTCTTTGACATTGTCCGATTCCTAATAGCCAATTTTGTCGGTCCATTCAATCTCCTGGTTGTAAAGAAGACAATAATATTACAATTACATAAAGAAAAGAATTATGAATTGTCTAAAACTTCATTGATCATACAAAATAGGCAAAGGCTTACAGAATATACAGATGACAAGGAAAGAAAATATGTTAAAATGATAATAATAATACTACTACTAATAATAATAATAATCTATAATTTGGTTAAATAATTGGCTTGAGGAAGTGGCTGAATTCAAATACCTAGGAACAATTTTCACAAATAGGAATGAGATGCACAAAGGAATTAAACATACACTCAATTCTGAAAATGCATGCTATTATGCATTGCAGAGACTTTTGATGTCCCAACTCCTTTAAAAGAAACGTTAAACTGAAAATATATAAAACTATTATTCTACCAGTTATATTATGTGGGTGCGAAACGACTCTTACTTTAAGGGAGGAAAGGAGATTGCGAATATTCGAGAATAAAGTACTTAGGAAAAAATTTGGACCAAAGAGAGATGAACAGACAGGTGAATGGAGAAGACTACATAACAATGAACTACATGGTCTTTATAGGAAGCCAGATATAATAAGAACAATTAAGTCTCGTAGACTGCGATGGGCAGGAGTGTTGCGCGTATGGGGAATGAAAGACGTGCATGGAAGCTTCTTGTAGGCCAGAGGGAAAACGCTCAGTTGGTAAACCAAGAATGAGGTGGGAGAATAACATTAACTATGATTTGAGGGAAGTAGATTATACAGGGAATGATTGGAAAGTATTAGCTCAGAATAGGGATGTATGGAGAGCTTATGTCCGCGCGGCCATGAACCTATGGGTTCGATAGTAAGTAATTGGCTTAGTAAAGAAAGTGCAAAATATAAAAGAACAATAAAATTATACCTAAAAAATGGTTATGTTATATTGAATAAGGAAATATTTGGTGATTTTTTTTTTCGAGTCTGATAGTCTTTGATATAAGAGGAGAGGGAATTGCAGAGCCGGGTGGCTGAAACAAGGAAGGATGAGTAAAAGTGAGAAGTTGGATATAGAGGTACAACTCCAAGAGTACAGGGAAAAAATCAGCAAGTCACTTTTTTTGTCAAAATGGAGTTTGAAATATCATTCGATTCTCTACTCAGAAGTCTGAAACAATAAAATATGCAGTTCAGTCATGCGTTCATTTACCTCCAAAGTTTGGCATTCAGATAAGGAAGTATGGACGTTGTACAGCTAAAATTATGTTGTCTAGGTTTAAAAAAAAAAAGTCACTTACCTGGTTCTTTTCCTATATTCCTCATATGATACGTTACTTCCTTTGTTTTTCTGTTCAGTTGGCTATCAATCGCTTCATTGAACCTGGAGTATAAAGTAATTCTTTTGTTTTTGTCAGAAAGAGAGGGTGGACAAACGAATGTGGTCGCAGTAGGAAGCCCTTAAAACTAGCGACAGACATAATTGCTTCCTCTCTACATGTCGCTTTATCTCACAAGAATTCGTTTATCAGGGCAATTACACCTTCGCCCTGCGGAGCCGGATGTACAAGCCCTTCCAGTGAGTTGATTATTTTTACTAACGCTCATTTATTTATTCTTCTTCTTCTTCTACTACAAGGTTTAGGCTATGCAGCCTGTTCCGGCGAAGTTAAAAGTGGAGTCCATCTTCTACGTGGTCGGCCAGCATCTCTTGTTCCTCTGGAATTATACAGGAAGATTCTTTTTGGTATTCTTTCGTTGTTCATTCTCATTAAGTGTTCTGTCCATTTCTCATTATTTTCGCTGATTTTATATATATTTAATTCTTCTCGTATAGTTTCATTCCTTATTCTATCCGCTCTTGTGCATCCTTTCACATTACGTAAAAACAGCATTTCGGCAGTCTGTATCCTGCTTTTATCCCTTGATTTCATTATTCAATTTTCACTTCCATACAACAACAAAGGAACAGCCATTGTTTTATATAATTTAAGTTTCGTATATTTCCTTGTTTTCCGACCTAAGGTTCTTTTTATGGTTCCACAAATAGCCTAGAATTTATTTACTTTATTTTCTATATCTTTATTATTTACTTTGACTATTTAACTCATACCACAAATGCTAGTCAATGACCTATCACGTTTCAATGAATGTTGTTTTACAACCAATGACAGTCGTGTTTCACCTCGCTCTTTATCGATTTCTCTTTATCAGCTCCTGCTTTTGTGATAAAGAAAGCTCCTCCTTTTTAATGTTCTGAACAGGTCAAAGCATTATTTTTCTCCAACAAATACATTGAATATAGCAAATAATGAAAAGATTCCTTGATTTTACTGAGTTGTTTACTAAAAAAATAAATGAATAACCAATATTGTTGATTATGATATATAGTTTGATGTGTTTCATTATTTCTCCACTTGGGTGCACTCTTACAATATTGCGATCTTATCTGGCAATTAATAATATGATCAAGCAGCAGTGAATGAACATAACCTCACATTTCTGATTTGTTTTCAAACATCGCCGTTTACATTAAATATATAAATATTTTAAAATATCTATAGTTAAACAATGATTTGTGAGTAAACAGCTTAATTTTATTCGTTAAATAGTCCTAACAAATGCCACTCTTGATTTCCAAATTATCGATAAATTCACGACTCACGAAGTGAGTCGTGAATTTATCGATAATTTGGAAATCACTCGTGGCATTACTTAGGATCAATTTCCTTTTATCTAAAGCAGACACTGTTACCGAAAGGAAAGTGTATATTAGAGCACAGTTTGGTAATGGGATTATATATTTTTACTTTAAGTTATGATTTATCTGCGACGCAAATGGCCAGCCCAAATCGTTGTAATCACTACCCTTCTTTTTAATGCATATGGTATCTCTATAACGCTGAGCGCTGGCGGGAGGATTCTACGCTTACGTGATGCGTCGTGTATTTGAACTGATAGAATTCCAGACGCAATTTGCCGGCGTTTCCAATGAACTAACTAACTCACTGGCACTATCGAACACGTAGGTTCATGGCCGCGCGGACATAAGCTGTCCATATAGCCCTATCCTGAGCCAATGTTTTCCAATCATCTCCTGTATAATCTACTTCCCTCAAATCATAGTTAATGTTATTCTTCCACCTCATTCTTGGTCTACCAATTGGGCGTTTTCCCTCTGGTTTTCCTACAAGAAGCTTCCATGCACGTCTTTCATTCCCCATTTATATCACATGTCCTGCCCATCACGGTCTACGAGACTGTTCTCATTATATCTGTCTGTTCATCTCTCTTTGGTCCAAACATTTTCCTAAGAACTTTATTCTTAAATACTCGTAATCTCCTTTCCTCCCTTAAAGTAAGAGTCCATGTTTCGCATCCATATAATATAGTAAAAAGTAAAGTGTTCCCACTACAGGCCTCGGGTGGCCCTTGGGGTAGTAGGATGTTAAGGCTCCCACTTTTTTCTAGACAATCGGCACTTGATATCAGCCCTGCGTGACGGCCGCCTTTATCATCAGAATAAGCATCTGATACTCATTTCAGTTAGAGGCTGAGTCGACCCCAGGGCTATGGTGCCACCAGAAGGTTTGGGTCAGTTTAAAAACCCTGACCCCACCGGGACTTGAACCCTCGACTTTCCGGTTTGTAGCGCACTGCCTTAACCACTACGCTATGGCGTAGTACATAATATAACTGGCAGAATAATAGTTTTAGCCTATATATTTTCAGGTTAACGTTTTTTTGAAAGGAGTTGGGAAGTCAAGAGTCTCTGTAATGCATAAATAGCATGCATTTCCAGAATTGAGCCTATGTTTAATTTCCTTGTGCAACTCATTCCTGTTCGTAATTATTGTTCCTAGGTATTTGAAATCAGCCACTTCCTCAAAATTTCCCTCATTTGTCAATAGCTGTCCATTTCCATTATATAATGTATTTTTATGTGTGACCATATATTTAGTTTTATTGATATTTAGTTCCAGTCCAAATTTCTTAGTGTTACTCAATAGTTGTAGCAGAATTTATAATATAAATGGATTGCGCACAAATGTGCAAAGGTGATAACACAGCTAAAAATCACCAACACTAACTTGGTCTTGCGTAATCACAAATTGTTTTTGTTCTTTGTGTACATGTTTCGATGTGATATCATTCGCATTTCTGTTCACACACTTCGCATATGCATGACGTCTTCGGGTCATGGAATGTTTTATCTCTACACATTAGGTGGTGGAATCCAAGCACGCTTAATCTTGTGATGACGTGTCGTATCTGGAAATTTGCTTCTGTCCAGTTCCTATCTATCATCGCTCCGGTGCTGAAGAATTCCGGCCATACTTCCTCCCTTTTTCTGTGTAGTCTTTGTAGCGCATGCTTATAGGGTTCTGTGGTTGGTAGTAGGTATGATGTTTTCAAGTCCTCGATAAGGAAAGTCTCCCTTGCCAGTAGGTACACTAGACGGCCTCTTGTCGTTTTTGATACTCCTATTGCCCTTTTTATGTATGTAGCTTTCACTTTTTCCAGTGTGTTCAGATTAGCTTCTGTAAGATGTGGCCTTGATTTCCATCCCGTAAGTTATTATATAATAGTGTGTGCGTGTTGGCCTTTAGTATCTCCTCGCTATCGGCCAATAGTACTTCATCAGCATAAACTAACAGCTTATTAATACCATTGAGTGCAACACTTCTGTAAATCAGCTATTTTAGTGTTGGCCATTGTAGGCTAATCTTGTAATATGTATTAATTTATCCATTCATCCATAGTAATTCTGCCCGAGGGCAGGTTTTTCACTGCATTCATAGCATTTTCATGCTATGCCTTGCAGCTTTACTAGGGAAATATAGGTGTGGTAGCTTCCCGTTGCTTTCCACAACGGTGAAGGATGATGATGGCCGGATGATTTTCGGGGCAGTTTAGCCCCAAGCTTCCTGACATTTGTCTTACAGTGAGGAAAAACCTCACCCAGGAGCCTGTCCCGACCGGGAATCGAACCCGAGCCCGCTGCGTGATAAGGCAGTACACTACCTCGAGACCACAGCGGTGGACTTATATATATATGTACCAAACCTAACCTTTAAAGCTGGAGCCTGTCATTCATTTTAAAAAGAGCTGTAGAGTGCATTATTCAGATTATTTGCTCTTAATTTCGATGTGGGCTATTACTTTATTCTTAGAGCGTTCCTTAAGTCAGTGACTTGCCAAATTAAAATTTGTATTTTTACACGAGATAAAATATGTATGTCTGTCTTTTATAGATTTCTAAACCGTTCAACCGATCTTCGTGAAAATTTTTATACAGATGCAGCGAGTGTTTAGCCGTTATCAATTATATTTTAAAATCAATAGGCGTAGTTCACCTGAAACGAAAATTTAAAAATCGCTCTAGCGGTCACATTTTTCGATGTTTCACAACAAAACTCAGTATGTCCTATTAAAATAAACCGAGGTAGGTGTTGTCAAAACATGAGCGAAATCCGACAATTAGAAGTAGAGGTTTACCTGAAATCATAAATTAAAAACTGTCTAAACTATACCGATTTTGGTGATTTTTATGTGTGTGTGTCTGATTGTATCACTGGATGATTTTGATTCACAACTGGATCCTATAAAACCATTAGGTGAAAATTTAAACATTTCTCTAGCGGCCACATTTTTCGATGTTTCACAACAAAACTAAGTATATCCTATTAAAATAAACCGAGGTAGGTATTATCCTAAAAATGAGCGAAATCGGACAATTAGAAGTGGAGGTTTACTTGAAATCAGAAATTAAAACCTGCCTAAACGACTGGACCTATTTTGATGAAATTGTTTGTGTGTATTTAAGTTGGTCCCTGGATGGTTTAGATTCACAATTGGATCTGGTAGGTGGCGCAGTGATCGGGTTATAGGATTTTTTTATGTCAAATGTGTAGTCATCTGCATTACCGACATACCAGAAAATGTCATAAAAGATAACCTGGTGGTATTACTTACTTACTCACTCACTGGCACTATCGAACCCGTAGGTTCATGGCCGAGCGGACATAAGCTCTCCATACATCCCTATCCTGAGCTAATGCTTTCCAATCATTCCCTGTATAATCTACTTCCCTCAAATCATAGTTAATGTTGTTCTCCCACCTCATTCTTGGTCTACCAACTGGGTGTTTTCCTTCTGGCTTTCCTACAAGAAGTTTCCAGGCACGCCTTTCATTCCCCATACGTGCAAACCTGGTGGCATTACACAAAAAAAAATCTCTGCAGGTGGACACATCATAGACAGAGATATTATGGCAGTCAATAGAGTGACCATAAACGATAACGTATCGACATAGGCTCATATAATACAAACAAATGGAGTTCTCCAAGGCGACCCAATAAGTCCTCTGCTATTCAACATCACAACTGCAGACATCGCACACGCTTTAAAGATGGCAAACAGTAAAGCTACCATATACATGTACGCAGATGATATGGTCCAATGCGCAACAAAGCACAGAGATCTACAGGAAAGTTTTAACACCCTCATAACATAGACAGAAGAAAACGGGCTCCACATAAATAAAACAAGACATTGCAGATGGTCTTCAGAAAGGGAGGAAGAGTCTCAACACACGAAATGGTGTACTATGGACAAGATCCACTAAAACAAACAAATATCTTGGAGTAACCTTCCAAACAACGGGCACATGTTTCAGCAAACACGTAACTGAAAAAGCTGTCAAGAGGCATCAAGGACATAAAATACATAAATAGACTGTCACTAGATACAGCAAAACAGCTATTCACCGCAAAGATTATTCCAATTATATTAAATTAATGTTGGGAAGTAAACATTATGAGGTATAATCATTAAAATTAATCGGAGAACATATTGTTTAAACAACTCACCTCATAGGATTCATGCTTCCATGATATCGTGATTTCAAACATAGTCATGTTCATCTTCAGCCATAACTCCGACTGACGAAATTCTTCGGCCGTCAACTATTCTATTGTCGCCATCTTCAGTGCTGCCATCTATGGTTGAATTTATGAACGTCGAAATCAATGTAATTTCGTTAGGGATATCAAAATTCATTGATCTATTTTTGTTTTTCTGAATGTATATTTTTTCCCAAACTGTCAATTCCAAAGGTTTCTCTACTTGTTTTAAAAGTTTAGCTTCTCTTCCAATTTTATGATCTAATAAACTATGTGCAGCAATTGCAGATTTTTCAATTTCACAATTTTTAATATTTCTGAAATGTTCTTTTGTCCGAATTTCCAAATTCCTTTTTGTTTTTCCTATATAAACTTTATTGCAGTCTTCACAATTTATTTGATAAATTCCAGATTTCTTACTGTCTGGAACATTGACTTTTTTATTGATACTTAGAAGATTACCCAGATTCTTTGGCACCAATAAATAAATTTAGTCTGGATATCATGGAAGCATGAATCCTATGAGGTGAGTTTTTTAAACAATATGTTCTCCGATGAATTTTAATTAATTATTCCAATACTCGTCTATGGCCTGCAAATAGTATGGGAATACCTAAAGAAAAACGATCTAAAGCAACTTATATAAGTAAAAGTCACATTCCTAAAAAGAGTTCTCGGTGTATCATCTCGACTTGTATATGAACTGGCACGGGAACCATTTCTAATAGAAGAGCTGAGGATATCGCTACAGCTACCGGCTGATGCTCTTCTAGCGGAAAGAGTGAGGAAAAGAAGCGAGATTGATTCGGACTTCTACGCCACAGAAGCAATGATAAATGGAACGTGGGCGAACACAGCGGCATGTTCTTACTGACATGGCTTTCATCACGAGATCTGCAAAAAAACAGGTTTTCACCAAGCGGACGAATATTGTGTGTGTTCTCTGTGCAGCCAATACCATTTAGAACTGTGTACAAAAAGCTTAAACGCTTACAGCAAAAAAGTATTTTAATGCACATTTGTGCGCAATTCTACTTATTACTATATGCTCTTTACTTGAAGTCATACTGCTAATTGCTAAGCAATTTAAGAGATGGCTAACTGCACTTCTACTAGCGCTTGATTTTTCAGTTATATTGTTGTAAACTATAGCTCTCCTTCTGTATTTACTAACATTATTTAATATTTTAAACAATTTTTATAACATTATTAGACAATTTTGAAGTATTTATTTAAATATGCAAATCACAACACTATGACAGACAATATTGTGATGCTAACTGCTATTTTCTCCACAGAGTATATTACTTAGTCTATGATTTTTCTATGGCTGTTTTGGGTTATCGCTGGTTGGATCAGCGTTAGGGAGTGATAAGTAAGTGTACACCCATTTTTAATAAACGTTTGGTAATTTTAATATTATTAATATATTTTTTAACATAGATTTGGGGATTTATTGCAAATATTGGTCATTTAAATTTCATAGAGACGGCTAGTAATCGAGGATGATAATCGATATCTGGTTCGATTGTGGGTTATTGCTGGCTCTATAAACTCTGGCGTATGCACACTGTTGTTCTATAAGACTGAAAATATGTCACGCTAGTTTAAGTGCAGTTTTTCCTAAGAGACTGCTAACTAGTAAATTTTATAGTGTTAATAAGCATAGAACTTTTATAAAACAGGTTCATGGACTCAATATTTGTATAAAAATTCACTATTTTAAAGTAATGTTTTTATTTACCATTCATTTCATATATAGAAAATAATACAAACAGGAAAAAGATAAAAAAAAATTAGAATAGGTTAATATAAGGTAATTACAGACATTAGGAAATAAAATAAAACACAACAAATTTAGGAGAAAGTTTCAAAATATAAAATGCATTCATACATACGTATAATTAAAACAAAGGAGAATGATACAAACAAAACATTATATAATAGAATAATACCAAACTGAAGAAAGTAATTAAATGAATTAGGTAAAATTATAAGACAAAATAAATTTTGGAGAAAATTCCATAATATAACACTCACTCTAATGTACAAATGGAATTAAAGCAGTGAAGAATGATATAAACAAACTAAGCTATAATGCATTAATATCAAATTGAAGAAAGTATTTAATACATTATGGAATAAAAATATAAACCAAAATAAGTGACTACTTATTTCATTTTTAATCTTGCTTACTATATTACCATTTCTTAAAAGAAACAATCTCTTTGATTTATTTAATATGTTGCCCTCTGCATTTTATTTTTGTTTTTGCTGATTTTTGTCTTCTTAACTGAACTCAGTTATAAGGAAGAAAATGAAGATTGAAGACACTATTTTAGATTATATTAAAACTCAGCAATTAAGATGGTACGGACATGTCCAGCGAATGGAAGAGGATCGACTACCAAAATCTGTTTTGGAATGGAAACCTGAGGGAAGATGAGGCAGAGGAAGACCTAAAACCTCCTGGAGTCAGGGAATATGTTTATACACGAAGGAGAAACATCTACAACCAGGAGATTGGATGGACCGACAAAATTGGCTATTAGGAATCGGACGATGTCAAAGTTCCCTCAGGGGTCCTCATCTAGGGGATATGTGGATGGCGACCACAAGGTGCCCAAGCTGAGCAAAACATTTCTTCCACTTACTTGTGTTTTGCACTCCTTTAACTTTACTATCTAACCTCTCTTGGTTAACTCTTGTTTTTTTTCGACCCCGATGCTATAAGGGCATCCGAGGGCTAAGGAGTCTTTCCTTTCTTCCATTTCTTCTTTCGTTTATTTTCTTTTCTTCTCCAGAAAAGCCTGACCAGAGGCTATAAGATGGCAGCCCCATAACTGATCTTGCCTTCCTTTGGCCAGCAACCAATCAGAGGGACTATTATTATGCTTTCAAGTCTTATACGAGAATTTCCCAGAAGGATCAAACTAATGACGATCCATCTTGAAAGAATGAGTTCAAATCGGATTCCCAAAGCTGTTTATAATTATATACCAAGAGGACGAAGATCACTGGGCCGTCCTATGAAACGCTGGAGGGAAAATTTTCTATAGGATCGTAACAGGCCTTAGCCTAATACTTGGAAGGAAGAAGAAGAAGACGATGTCAAAGACATTAATCAACTGATGATCTATCTTAATAACTGTATTTTCATCATTGCTATTCTATATCATCATTCATATTCTATTAAGGCATCATCAAATTTTCCAATCTATTAATTTTTTTGGGTAATTACGGTAGCTTTAGCTTTTATGGATAGATAATATCTCATATGGGAAATGAATAAGTGGTTATCTTATCTTGTGAATGAATTTTAGGAAAATCTGTTATTACAGCATATTTTTCATAAAACTGCAATGCAATATATATATCATTAAATTTCTTAAAGAAGGCAATTTCTAAATGCTTCATACACTTTCTTTGTAGCACAAAATCAAAAAATCTTATCATTACTACACTGTGATAAGAACAATCTCTTTACATTATGGAAAGCACTCAATATATATTGGGTAACCACCCCTAACTGATCATCAAATTCCAATTCTAATCTGGTAACATGGGGAAATGTTGGTATTACCGGGCGATTTCTCACTTAGTGACATAGAATAATCTTCAAATAATGGATTATTACCCAGATGCAGACAAATTAAAGAAGTGCATGCGGATGCCACGTGCTGTAAATCTACATCTGAAGTGTTTTTCACATCCAGGCACACAAGTTGTTTACCAATGCAGGTGAGAAGTTTCTCTAGATACTGGTACGTCCTGACTCCAACTTGCAAATGTTTCAAATGTTTTAATCCCTTAAGTGGAATTAAATCACAATCTACATGCATAACTTTTAAACATGTCAGATTAGGGAACTTCTTACCAATAAGACAAATTTGTTTTTGTGATAGTGAATCACAGCCAAATTTCTTCAAATGTCTCGAAGCAAATTTTTTATCAGATCGTTTAGTATTAACAAATCCATTCAGGAGTTCATCTGTATATGTTGAAAATATGCTAGTATAGTGTATATCTAACTCTTCCAAACATTGCATATTTAAAATAAAATGAATACTTTCTTCATATACATCGACAGAATCTCCTATATCTAAAATTCTAAGTTTCTTGCATTGTTCAAAGAGAGTTATAATTTCTTGATTAGAACTCAGACCATTACGATATTCTTTCAAATTTTCAGTAATTCTCTGATCTAAATATTCACCAAGTTCATGCCTTCCGTTCCAATAAGTTGCATCTGCTATTCTAAGTGCAGTGACATTTTTTAGTTTATAAATTGCATTGTATATCAAATCTGATGATCTCATTTTAAACCCATCCAGTAGTTCTGGATGTGAGGTATACTCCACACATCCTATCCTAGTTATTGAAGGATGCAAAATAGCAATAAAAAAATCCGTTGCAATTTCTATGTAATCATCTTCTGAATCACACAATTCAGTTAATGTTATGTAATTTTCTTCAAATTCTCTTAGAATTCTGAGTTTCATCTCATAGGCTATAGATTGAGGAAGTGAAGAATGAAGCATTTCTTGGAGATAGTCGCAGGTTTCTTTCACAAGGTGTTGTTCCTTCTGGTGCACTAGCTTTACCATCAATGATGACACAAACTTGCCCAGGGTTTGTGCACAAAGCCACGTGAGTCTTCCCGGATATTTGTAGAAACGTTCCTACAAACAAATGCATAATAACCAATATAATTACATAAATTCTAACATTGAAGAAAACATATAGCTTGTGAAGACGAAAAAAAGTCTTATTATTGAAAATGGAAAGGATTGTATTAAAGAATATGATGAATATATGATTATAGCAGGAAAACTAACAGTTAAATCACAATAAAACATAGTTTTATTGATTTTCATATTTATTATATGATTCAGCGACAGCTGTTTCGGTACACTGTACCTTCTTCAGACATGTTAACAAATTATGAATTGTGTTCCAACTGATCTAAGCAACAATACAACAATATTTATTTAAATTTTTTAAAAAATTAAATAAATATTGATCTTGAAGAAGATTTTCGGGCTGTAGGCCATGGTCGTGAGGCTTGTAGTTCCCCGACGTTTTGCCAGAGACTGCGTCTGGCATCCTCAAGGGTTGTCTTGAGACTGGCAATTCTGTCCGCTGTCTGTCTTATTTATACGTTCACTGCGATGTGTTCGTAAGTTGTATCTGCCTTCTGATTGGTCAGCGGTAGGGACTTCCATTGCTCCAATGAAATTGCTGTTTGATGGTCTAGTCGACTGTACGTTATATCTGTCTTCTGATTGGTCAGCGGTAGGGACTTCAATTGTTCCACTGAGATTGCTGTTTGATAGTCTAGTCGACTGTGCTTGTGAGAGGTTTACATTTTGCGTTTTTTAGAACCGGTATCCATACTTTGTTGACTTTTAATGATTCTTCTTTTCTGTTGAAACTGTTTTTATGTTTGAATATTTCGATGGCTTCTCGTTGTAGACGGGTAAAATAGTGTGTGCAGTTAGATAATATGTCTGTATTCTGGTATTGTACCCTGTGGCCATCAAGTAAAGAGTGTTCTGCTACTGCCGACTTATCCATTTGTTTAAGACGACTGTATCTTTCATGTTCCTTAAGTCTGGTTGCGATGGTGCGTTTAGTGGTGCCTATATACACTTTTCCACAACTGCATGGAATCCTGTATATGCCTGCTGTCTGATGAGGATGGAGTTGATCCTTTATAGGTCTGAGAAGGTTCTTGATTTTCTTGGTAGGCCTGTATACTGTCTTTATGTCTTCTCTCTTTAGTAGTTTTCCAATGCGGTCCGTTACATTCTTGATGAATGGTAAAATGCCCTGGTTGAAGTTTTTCCTCTGATTCCTTGCTGCTGTTGCTGTTGTATTGTCTGGGATGATTGGCTCGGTTGATTTCTTTCCTGGTGTATCCATTGGCTGTGAATACCGTCTGGAGGTGTTGAAGTTCTGTTTTAATAAATCCGGATGACAAAGTTTTTTGGCTCGATCTGTCAATGATTTGATGATTCCAAATTTTTGTTTAGGATGATGATTCGAGGTTTTATGAAGATACCTGTCCGTGTGGGTAGGTTTTCTGTAGATAGTGTGGTAAGTGTTGCTGTCTTCTTCCCTTTTGATCAGGATGTCTAGGAATGCTATGCTGTTGTCTGTTTCTTTTTCTATGGTGAATTGTATACTGGAGTTTATGTTGCTGATGTGTGTCAGAAATTCGTCTAATTTCTCTTCCCCGTGGTTCCGTGAATACATAAATAAATATTGTTGTATTGTTGCTTAGATCAGTTGGAAAACAATTCATAATTTGTTAAAATGTGTGAAGAAGGTACAGTGTACCGAAACAGTTGTTACTGAATTATATAATAAATATTAAAATCAAATAAAACTATGTTTTATTTTTATTTAATCAATAAATATGGATTTTCATCAAGTAAACACCAACTCAATTGATGTTTTTATTATTGATTTAATATTTCTCACTGAAAGATAAATTATATTTAAAGAGAAAAATTTTTGCCTAGACCGGGACTCGAACCCGGGACCCTAGGCTTTCCGGGCCAAGTGCTCTACCAACTGAGCTACCGAGGCGAGTTACGATCTAGACGCAAATTTTTCTCTTATATACGATGTAATTCCCTCTCGCCAAATGCTTTTGAAACCATTGCTTCTATCTTTGCAAATGGCAGCTTCTTAGTTAAGAAGACATTTATTGGGAATTTAACATTACTTTATAAAACTAGTAAAGCTTCAAATGATGTTTTTATTATTGATTTAACATTTCTCACTGAAAGATAAATTACATTTGAAGAAGAAAAATTTTCGCCTAGAGTGAGACTCGAACCTGGGACCCTTGGCTTTCCGGGCCAAGTGCTCTACCAACTGAGCTACCGACTCAATTGATTAGTTAAATGACAAATTGTATTTCTGTACAGAAGTAATGGGGATAAAAAAAATGATTTTGAGATCTTAAAACCATCTGTTAGAGTGAATGTTGAGACTATTTCAAACTAAATTCTGGGCACGTTTGTGTCATCATTAATGGTAAAGTTGGTACCATAAGAAGGAGCAACATCTCTTGTGAGAGAAATCTGTAATCATCTTCAAGAAGTGCTTCATCCATCACTTTCTGAATCTATAGACTATGAGATGAATCTCAGAATAAAACTTGAAAATGTTATCATGATATTTATCCAAATATACGGCAAACCTCATCCTCTCCCATCTATTCATCATCTGCATGCACCGGTTCACACTCTCTCTCATGCTACCTGTTTGTACACTCGTGCTTTCTTCCTTATAACCTCTCATGTGATCAGAAAAACTTCCTTATCTCTCACATGTGTTTAATAACTTATCAGTTCAAAATTTGATCTTTCATTCTTTGGTCCACTAAACAATGTTTGGAATGTTTCTAACATTTCTCAAATATTCTCTTAATATTAGAAGATTTCTGGCTATGAGGCCATGATCCATAACCAGGCATTTCTCACTTGGCTTCAGGGAGCATCTTCAATGGTGAGTTCTTCTAGGCAAAATTTCCATTCTTTGAAGCTCAGCTGCATACAAGTGGAAGACTTGGAACATGGTATTTATACTTCAATACACAGCCAGGCGTCCGACCAGGGAATATCACCTATTAGAACTTGCCACTGAAGATGCCATCCACAGCTGAGGGAGAAATGTCTGAGAGAAACACCAGTTATAGACTATGACCTTATATAATAATTAAATGAATCGTGATTTTTTCTTACCTCATACATCTATGTTTTTTAAACACAGCACTGCAGTATCGGCGACACTTCGTCGTCATCGTCAGCTGTTTTCACACGACTGTCAATTTTTTCTCCTTTTTGCTGGTAATTATCTAGACTGCCATCTGGTGTTCTTTTGAAGGAATTCCTCTTCAAACTGCCATATGGTGTTATTTTGAATGAATCATTTCCTAAACTGCTATCTGTTGTATTTTTGAAGAACTTTGTAATCAAGCTTGGTTCTTCCGGAATCTCAAAGTTCATAGTTCTAGTATGTTTTTTTTGAAAATATATTTTTTCCCAAACTGTTAAATCCAAAGGTTTAGATAGATGTTTTAAAAGTTTTGCTTCTTTTTCAATCCTATGATGCTCTAATAAACTATGTGCTGCTATAGCTGATTTTTCAATTTCTCCATTCTTCATGTTTCTGAAGTGCTCTTTTTTACGAGTTTCCAAGTTCCTTTTTGTTTTTCCTATATATATCTTATTTATTATTAATTGAACCTCATAATGTTAAAAATTCCCAAATTTAATATATAAATATGACCTTATAGCCCAATGTCTTCTAATATCATGATTTCCTGCTGTGAAAGCCTCCATTCTACAATTTCCTTAACCTGCCAACACTTAAAAATGTTGGCTCTGGAAACTTCAAATTTCTTTCTTTCTACACATTTTCATAATTCTTGAATCAACATCTCCATGAATCTGTAAAGTCTTAGTACTGTGTTTCTTTTAATGGAATCTCACTTTTTATTAGGACTTACTTAATGCATCTAAGAACATTCTCAGTCTACTTGACTGCTAGTATTACAATTTGAATTGTAATTGATGAGAAATTTTTTTGTCCTTCCCTATAGGCTATTGTACGAGGGCGGATCGGAAAGTAATGCACAATAATTTTTTTCTGCCTTGGTATTGCAGCTAGAATGTTGAAATTTCACAGAGATATAGTTTGAAGTTTTCACTACAGATGGTATTTTTTTCTCAGGTGCACCTCTTGCGAGAGAAGCTTGAACTATGCAACAAAGATGGTGCGCATGCTACAGTCGTCCACCTGTGAGGAACAGAGAAGTGTTGTTCGATTTTTGTGGGCCAAAGGGCATAAACCCAGTGAAATTCACAGGGACATGCGTGGCGTGTATGGGGATGATTGTATGGACCGTAGCAATGTCTCCAGGTGGTGCACATTCTTCCAAGAGGGACGGGTGAACCTTAGTGATTCCTGGCCGGCAAACGCTTTGAGACAGATGTGGAAGTGAAATCAGCAGTGCACAGATGGCTACACTCCAACCAAATGGACTTCTACGAACAGGGCATATTGAAACTAGTAACACGATGGGAAAAATGTGTTGAGAAAGTTGGTGACTATGTCGAAAAGTAGGTAAAAGATGTAAGTTCATTTGTGATTTTTTCCTTTTTTTTACTATTAAACTTTTTAAAAAAAAAATTGTGCGTTACTTTCCGATCCGCCCTGTGGACGACTGTAGCATGCGCGCCATCTTTGTTACATAGTTCAAGCTTCTCTCGCAAGAGGTGCACCTGAGAAAAAAATACCATCTATAGTGAAAACTTCAAACTATATCTCTGTGAAATTTCAACATTCTAGCTGCAATACCAAGGCAGAAAAAAATTATTGTCCGTTACTTTCCGATCCGCCCTCGTATATTTAACTTCTGTATATTATTCGATGTATTAGTTTAGATTTTAACATTTGCAATGATGTATAGTCTGACCAACGGATCTGTTTCCCCTGTAGCACTGGCATCGTTCTTTTCCCTTCTAAAATTACACTTTCAGTTCTCACACCATTCCACCCCCGCACTCTCTCCCCTCCCACTACTTCAAATAGAAGCCACTGTAACTGACCGAGTAGGGACGTTGCCCAAACTTCCCCCGGTGTCAGGCTCTTGAATAATGTCATGTTAATTATTACGTCTTCATTTTAATTTACGTAGGTCTAAAGACACGGATTGATTTCTACGACTCCATGGATATAATTATAATAGTGGATATTTGTTTGGTTCAATTGAAATTACGTGAAGGGAATTTACATATGTTGTTTTTTTTTTTTAAAGATAAAAGTTTTCGTCATAAATATTTCTTCCTCCGTTCATCCTCATGGTCTTATTTGGTTCAGAATTTTTGGAACGTAATCTTGAAGTCCTAACACCATTATAAAATTTTAGGGTATGAATATGACTACAATCATGTGCCCTCCTTCTTTCTCATCCGGCTATGGCGAAGTTACTAGATGCTACGATTTTATTTACATATTATATAACATACTGATACTATACAGGAATTCTAATTTATGCTTATGAATTAAGCTAATGATAATAATTTACAATTTACATACTATATAACATAACATACTGAGTTGACAACGCTGGACTGTGGGTGCAAATAATATCCAGCAAGAAAGCTCAAAACTGTGAGTAATGGGAGGGGAGAAAGAGAGAGATAGAAAATAGAGACAGGCAAGAATGCAGGTAGGGAAATAATTTACCGAGGGAGAAATGGAATTAGTGTTTAGTTCGCATTTCTTATGGGGGCACAGATCCGTTGGTCTAACTATACAATTGTTATTTTAAAATAAAGCAAAGTAAAGTGATCCCACCACAGGCCTCAGGAGGCCCTTGGGGTTGTAGGAGGTTAATGCTCCCACTTTTTCTATACAATTGGTACTCTCTGTCAACCGGGTTGTCAGCCCTGCGTGACGGCCGCCTTTACCCCCAGAACAAGCGTCTGGTACTCATTTCCGCTGGAGGCTGAGTCGACCCCAGGACCATAGTGCTGCCAGAAGGTTTGGGTCAATTTAAAAATCCTGACATTCACGGGACTCGAACCCTCGACCTTCTGACTTGTAGCACAGTGCATTAATCACTGTGTTACGACACGTCCCCTTTAGAAAGCTAAATTAATGCCTGAATGAGGATTTGACTTGGCTACAGTGCACGAATCCTATATCAACAAACTCTTTCACCTATTTAAGATGTTGTCCTCTAAATTTTATTTTTGTTTCTACTGATTTTTTTTCTTGTTACTTTCATTACCATCATTTCGTCATCCATTTTTAGTCCATATTCATCCCATTTTTCTAATCTCTTGTTATTTCAATTAATTTTTGGGTACATATAGTAGCTTTACCTCTTATGTATAAATTATTTCTCATATGGGAAACGAATAATACGTTATCTTAGCCTTTGTATTAATTATAGGAAAATCAGTTACTACAGCATATTTGTCATAAAACTGCAATGCAATATATATATCATTAAACTTCATAAAGAAGGCAATTTCTAAATGCTTCATACACTTTCTTTGTAGCACAAAATCAAAAATCTTATCATTACTACAGTGTGATAAGAACAATCTCTTTACATTATGGAAAGCACTCAATATACATTGAGTAACCACCCCTAACTGATCATCAAATTCCAATTCTAATCTGGTAACATGGGGAAATGTTGGTATTACCCGCGATTTCTTACCTCGTGACTTAAAATAACTTTCAAATAATGGATTATTACCCAGATGCAGACAAATTAAAGAGCTGCAATTGGATGCTACATGCTGTAAATCTACATCTGAAGTGTTTTTCACATCCAGGCACACAAGTTGTTTACCAATGCAGGTGAGAAGTTTCTCTAGATACTGGTATGAGCTGACTCCAACTTGCAAATGTTTCAAATGTTTTAATCCCTTAAGTGGAATTAAATCACAATCTACATGCATAACTTTCAAACATGTCAGATTAGGGAACTTCTCACCAATAAGACAAATTTGTTCTTGTGATAGTGCATCACAGCCAAATTTCTTCAAATGTGTCGAGACAAATTCCTTATCTGAACGCCTGGTATTAACAAATCGATTTAGAAGTTTACCTGTATATATGGTGTATATGCTAGTGTAGTGTATGTCCAATTCCTCCAAACATTCCATATTCACAATATAATTGATACTTTCTTCATATATATCCTGAGAATCTCCTACATCTAAAATTCTGAGTTTCTTGCATTGTTCAAAGAGAGTTCGAATTTCTCGATTAGAACTCATACCATTACGAAATTCATCCAAATTTTCAGTAATTTTTTGATCTAAACATTCACCAAGTTCATGCCTTTTGTTGCAATAAATTGCATCTGCTATTCTAAGTGCTGTGACATTTTTTAGTTTATAAATTGCACTGTATACCAAATCTGAAGATCTCATTTTAAACCCATCCAGAAGTTTTGGATGCGAGGTATATTCCACACATCCTATCCTAGTTACTGAAGGATCCAAAATAGCAATAAAAATATCAGTTGCAATTTCTATGTAATCATCTTCTGAATCACACAATTCAGTTAATTTTATGTAATTGTCTTCGAATTCTCGTAGAATTCTGAGTTTCATCTCATAGGCTATAGTTTCAGGAAGTGAAGAATGAAACATTTGTTGGAGATATTTGCAGGTTTCTTTCACAAGGTGTTGTTCCTTCTGGTGCACTAGCTTTACCATCAATGATGACACAAACTTTCCCAGGGTTTGTGCACAAAGCCACGTGAGTTTTCCCGGATATTTGTAGAAACGTTCCTACAAACAAATGCATAATAACCAATAGAATTACATAAATTCTAACATTGAAGAAAACATATAGCTTGTGAAGATGAGAAAAAGTCTTATTGTTGAAAATGGAAAGGATTGTATTAAAGGCTATGATGAATATATGATTATAGCAGGAAAACTAACAGTTAAATCACAATAAAACGTAGTTTTATTTGATTTTCATATTTATTATATAATTCAGTGACAGCTGTTTCGGTACACTGTACCTTCTTCAGACATGTTAACAAATTATGATTGTGTTCCAACTGATCTAAGCAACAATACAACAATATTTATTTAATTTTTTTAATTTAACAAAGCGGATTCATTCAAATCAAGTTGAGAATTTAACAGTTTGTTACTACTTTTAAATTTATTAATTTCTACAGCCTCCAAAAGATCTAACATCTTACCCTTATCACAAACATGTAAAATTTCAAAATTTGGATCGAAACAATGATTAAATTGGAATATTTCGATCCAAATTTTTTAATTTTACATGTTTGTGATAAGGGTAAGAAGTTAGATCTTTTGGAGCCTGTAGAGATAAATGAATTGAAAAGTAGTAACAGACTGTTAAATTCTCAACTTGATTTGAATGAATCCCCTTTGTTAAATTAAAAAATTTAAATAAATATTGTTGTATTGTTGCTTAGATCAGTTGAAACACACCTCATAATTTGTTAACATGTCTGAAGAAGGTACAGTGTACCGAAACAGCTGTCACTGAATTATATAATAAATATGAAAATCAAATAAAACTGTTTTATTTTTATTTAATTACTAAATATGGATTTTCATCAAGTAAACACCAACTCAATTGATTATATAAACATATATCTTATCACTGCCGCCATTGAATGCATCCCCACAGATATGTGTGGTACGAGTGGGAATATCGCCTTGATGTCTGCAGTGTGACACGTGGAGCACACATCGAGTGTGTTTGAAGTATAAACTAAATTTTTTTTAGTTTCTCTTTCTAATGACACCAGTTTCAACAGACTGCGATGCTATACCAGAATATTTCTGCAGGCTGTATGTATTTCCCAGTTACCGTAGATTGGGAGAAAATATTGGACACTGCCAAAGGTGGTCTTCAACCATCTTTTCTTGTAGACTGCACAAAGTAGGGAAGAAATAATTCCAATTTTGTGCAAATGTTTTGACAGTCATGAAAATTATTATAATTAATACCCATAAAATACCACTGGTCAGCACGTCAGTACATAATTTAAATTTAATAGCCCAGAAATATTCAATGGAAATATCTACAAATAAAACTAAAATAATGGCCTTTTGTGGAAAATCCCCAATACCAAGCAAAATTTGTTTAAATAACAACATTTTAGAGAGAGTTAATGAGTTTACTTATTTGGAATATAAATTCTCTTTTGTTGAAAATTTGGATTTATCAGAGAAAATTGTGAAATTCAACAAATCAATGGGAATCATTAATAGAGTTTCAAAACCTTCATTAGTGCAAAAATCAACTCGTACTCGTCTTTATCAAATAATGGCTCGACCAGTCCTATGTTATGGAAGTGAAGCGTGGACTATAAGGACGAGAGATGAAAGCAGACTAACAGCTTGTGAGATGAGATTTATACGCCAACAGCTGGCTACACCAAATGGGATCGAAAGAAAAATGTAGAAATCCTTCAAGAACTTTAATGTGCCATCAATACTGGAATACATCTCCAGATATCAGCTAAACTGGAAGGAACATGTCTCAAGAATGGCTAGATCCAGGATCCCCAAGGCAATAATGAACTACTGTCCAAATGGGAAACGGTCACTTGGTCAACCTATGAAAAGATGGCACGAAAACCACTTTCTCAGGCCGTAACAGTTCTTCTAGCACTAATACCTGGCAGGATGATGATGATGATGAAGAATATCGCTGGCATTTTCCATCTTGACCAAGCATAAGATTTTGTAATCAATTGAGTTGGTGTTTACTTGATGAAAATCCACATTTATTAAATATGAAAATCAAATAAAACTATGTTTTATTTTTATTTAATTAATATGATTCCGTGCCTTGGTGCAGACCTAAGGAGGTAATACCTTAGTGCAGAGCTGCAGGACATGGGGAAGAAATTCTATGGTGCACAGTATAATGGGCTTAATTAAAACAAACCTTTTCAGAACAAGCAAATTAAACCTCAAGGTGATATTTAAAAAAAAGTATGTTCAACTAGATATTCTCTTCAAATTTAATTTATCTTTCATTGAGAAATGTTAAATTAATAATAAAAACATCATTAGAGGCCTTACTGGCTTTTAAAGTAATGTTAAATTTCCAATAAATGTCTTCTTAACTAAGAAGCCGCCATTTGCAAAGATAGAAACAATGGTTTCAAAAGCATTTGGCGATAGGGAATTACAACGTATATAAGAGAAAAATTTGCGTCTAGATCGTAACTCGCCTCGGTAGCTCAGTTGGTAGAGCACTTGGCCCGGAAAGCCAAGGGTCCCGGGTTCGAGTCCCGGTCTAGCCGAAAATTTTTCTCTTCAAATTTAGATATTCTGTGTTTTGGAATATTTATTTTTCATATTCCCACAAAACATCTAGACGAACACTGAAGTTTATTTTGCTTGTCCTGAAAAGTCTGGTTTTTTGGTTTAAGCCCATAACACTATGTACCATAGAATTATATTTTCAACTGCGCGACTATGAAAAGGGACAGAATTTCAAATGGGGGGACTATTTTATTTTCACAAAATCATTGATCTCCATAACATACTAACCTTATTTGAAAAATACATATTTCTTCTTTGTAATGACCGCTTACAGTAGAATCACAGCATACTAGATAATCTTGCACAAATATGATTCGAAGTATTGAAATCTGGAAGGAAGGAAAAAAAAAGTTTAAAATTTTTATAACATTTCTTTTACGTTGTCTATCACAGACTGTTTAAAATATATGTACATGAAATATTAAAGAATTGGAGGAGAAAATGTTCAGGCATGGGAATTCCTATTTCAAGCAACAAAACTTTATACAACTTATATTTTGCAGATGATCAATTGTTAATTGCACAAGATTATGAAGATTTAGAATATATGACTAGAAAATTAATAGAAGAATATGAAAATTGGGGATTAAATTCGAACATGAAAAAAATAAAATATTTATCAATTGGTGAACAAAAATTTAATTTTGGAGACTGGAGAATCAATAAAATCTTGTAGTGAGATCACATATTTAGGAATAAAAATAAATAAAAATGGGAGTTATGAAGAGGAAATAAGAAATAGAAATAATAAAGGAAAATTTGCAATTGCTTGCCTCAATGGAATATTGTGGGATAAAAATATAAGTAATAAAAATAAAAATGAATATATATCATACAATTGTTAAAAGCATCATTACTTATGGAGCAGAACTTTGGCCATTAACAACAAAAACAAATACGTACCTTTTGGCAACGGAAATGGATTTTATACGAAGGGCCGCAAGAATTTCAAAAGAGAAAAAATTAGGAACTCAGTTATAAGGGAGAAAATGAAGATTGAAGGCACTATTTTAGATTATATTAAAACTCAACAATTAAGATGGTACGGACATGTCCAGTGAATGGAAGAGGATCGACTACCAAAATCTGTTTTGGAACGGAAACCTGAGGGAAGACGAATCAGAGGAAGACCTAAAACCTCCTGGAGTCAGGGAATATGTTTATATATGAAGGAGAAACATCTACAACCAGGAGATTGGATGGACTGACAAAATTGGCTATTAGGAATCGGACAATGTCAAAGAATGTTAAAGAATACAAACTCAAATATTAAATTAAACCTCATAATGTAACTTCCTAATGATTTTAAAATCCAGAAGTCTTTTGAGTGGACGTCCTGGTGTTCTTCTTCCTGCAGATTGATATCTGAATATTTGTTTGGGTATCCTATGATCTTCCATTCGATGAACATGGTGCATCCATCTTGACTTATAATCAGAAATTTTGTTTTCTAAAGGTTCCATGTGTAATTCTTGTAAGATGTCTTAGGGTCGTATGCAAATACATTACTCTCTACTCAAATTACTTCCAATCACTGGTGAGCTGAGATCGAATTAACGGCCGCCTTAACCGGTCATGCATGAATGTTGACGTTTTCATAATATTGGCAAAGAATTACCTAGAATTCTCAGCGATAAAACCACTTCCGTTATTTTCGTCTGCTATAGAGGAATGCATTTATGCTTGCATCCCGCAAATAATGCCGTATACAAACACGTCTGCAACGCGTAATCCGATTCTCCTGTTCTTCCAGTTGAATTCTTTGGTAGACTCTATCAAATTCCTCTTCTCCGAGTATACCGAAAACATGATCGAAGTCTTCAAGGTCTGACATCTTGGATAAGTTTCAAACTACATCGGTTCCCTTCGGGATTTTCACATAAGTTTATATCTTGAGCTACGATCTTAAGGTACCTTGTCAGGTAGCTTACAATTATTACCGCGTGAATAGATTTCTGAGTAAGAAAAATGTGTTTGAATAAAACTTTATCAGCAGAGAACGCCTTTTACTGTCTAATGCGTTCAAACATTCGACCCTTAATGTTTTTGTGATCTAGTAGTGTTTATCCTGCAGTCCACTGAAGGTATCTCATTTCAGCAGATCTAAGTCTTTGTATATCCTTCTGTTTCAATGTTCGTACTTCGCTACCATATAAAAGAGTTGGAAGAGCCAGTGTTTCATACACTTTTAGTCTTCAGTGTTTTTGGACTAACTGTGGCTTGGAGAAAAAAAATTTATTAACCCTAAAATTCTTAAAAATTTAGATATTTTTGTATTTACATTCTTTTCTTCTTCATCCTAGATATGTAAAATTATTCACCTGCTCCAAAATTGCACTATCAAGTACAATTTTACTTCTGACAGGATCTACACCTTGAAATGACAATTTTCGTTTTCCATGTAGATATCTTCAATCCATAATCCATATTCTTCTGTAGTTCATTATTACATATAAGGATTTTAAATTAAAACTCCAAGCGCGATAGGCCTACCAGCCAGCTGCTGTCCTTACATCCACATGTGTTAATGACAGAGATAGAAGATCATCTAGCCAGTGTAGGGATGACATGTGGTCAGCATGTCAGGTCCCCCAGTCGTTATAGCTGGTTTCTCAACCTGGAGTTGCTACTTATTGTAACTATACCAATGCCTCACGATGCTGGGTGGGCACCAGTCCCATACTAGCCAAAATTCTATGAAAAAATGTCTTCTCCTGTGGGGACCGAAGCCAACGCAAGTTCTCTAGCTCTGTGCCAAGGCTTCTTTGCCTTAACCACTCAGTTATGGCACGGGACTTTTAAATTAAACCTTATAGTGATACTTCCTGTGATAGTTCAAGAGTTTGTAGCTTTACAAATAGTGTATTAATGTTACTTATAGTACAGTTTCAGACACTGTGCCTTGGTGCAGAGCTAGGGAATTTGTGCCAGTTCGAATCTCCATGTGACAAGAAATTTTCTCATATAATTACAATAGCTACAATAAGTAAGGACCAGGTATAACAATGGGAGACCCATATGCTAACCACATTGTCATCCCTATACTGGTTGGATGATCGTCCATCTCTTTAACGTGTGGATGTGAGGCCAGCAGTGGGCTGGTAGGCCAAGGTCCTTCTTGGCCTGTCACATCATGGAGTTTAGTTTTATTATATACTATATCCTAGCTAAGTTCCAGTTGTATGTAAACAAACTTGCATAAGGTATTACTCGGCCGACTGTGTCTATTAGGGAAACTATGGTGCTACTTTTACCCACCATATGACTAATTTGTGTATGTAACTGTCATCGATAGAATCATTTTTCATATTAAACATCAAATTTAATGAGAAATAAGACTAAATACAAAGTAAGATGGGACCAATAATTTGGAACTCACTTCATTTCTTATTTATTTATGGCAAAAAATTATATATAGGCCTATCTAATCAGACATAGCTTTTTCCATGTCTATAGTTATTGTTTATTTGCAATCTCATCAAGAGCAGAATATATGCTCCATGCTGATTCACCTGTAAATTCTGCTGTTATTTTCTACACACCCTCAATGGCTAACGTAGGATATTTTTTACTAAAGTGTTTGAAGACATTGAAACTAATTTAATTCGTCTGCTTCTCAAATGATTTATTTTCCAGTCTCTTAAGAAATTTTACAAAAAAGTGACCATTTTAAAACAATAGAAAGTGGCATTGTGCTTGCGTTAGAATTAAACAATAAATGCTTATTTATTTACTTATTTACTCACTGGCACTATCAAACCCATATGTTCATGGCCGCACAGACATAAGCTCTCCATTCATCCCTATCCTGAGCTAATGTTTTCCAATCATTCCCCATATAATCTACTTCCCTCAAATCATAGTTAATGTTATTCTCCCACCTCATTCTTGGTCTACCAACTGGGCATTTTCCCTCTGGCTTTCCTACAAGCTTCCATGCAAGTCTTTCATTCCCCATACGTGCAACATATAAAGTCCTGACATTCCATGTTCCCAGGAACATGCCCCTGTGCTTGAGCCTTTGGCATGGGTTTCCCTGAAGTAGTCCCCGCCCAGAGAACTGAATGGGGGACTATTTGACCTCCGGAAAATTTTACTCCAGTTGAAACCATGTCCGCATTTCTTGACAGTTGTATTTTTACGGTGAAAGATCGTCACTCTTTCGACCAAGGCATTTTTTTCGTCTGGCTTATCACCTTCGACCAGTCCAGCATGGGTAACCCTATCGGCAGTAATGCTACCGCCGGCATAGCTCTCAGGATCATTTAAGCACGCAAGCCACTCCACTTATTTATTTAATGTATTAAAATTGTAATTATATATTTTAAGATTTTCTCTTATAACTTACAAAGACATGTTCTAGATAATACATTTTTTTAATTTTATTTATTTCAAGTGTTAGAGAGCAAACTACATTTTTTACATGCTTAAAGGTAAAAGAGTTAAGGGGGGTGAGGAGTGAAATTTCGATTTTCTACATTTTTTAAGCTACACACTTGATTTTTTGTACACACATTCATACCATAATGGGTAATATTATATTAAAGTTTCATCCTTCTAGGCTTAAAGGTTGTTGAGTTATTGAGGAAAATCCATTTAAAAATTTGCATATTAAACATTTTTTTTTTTCTTTTTTCAAATGCCCCACGTTTGTCTTTCGACATTCCTGGTTTCTCTCCTGGCATGGCGTTCTTGTAACCCACTTCTGAGGTTGGGGCGCCTGGAAGGCGGGGTTGCATTGCCTCGATGATATGATGGGTGATGATGATGATAATGGTGTGCCTGGAGAGTCCCTAATCCTAAGCTTAACCTAAGGTGAATATGAATGATGATGATTGCGATGGCCATATGATTTCAGGGACCGTTTGGGCCTTAAAGTTTTCCTGACATTTGTCTTACAGGTGAGGAAAAACCCCGATAAAAACCTCACCCAGAAAAACTGTCCCGACCGGGGATCGAACCCGGGCCTGCTGCATGACAAGGCAGCATGCTACCCCGAGACCACAGCGGTGGACATACTAAAATTTTTAACAAGTCCCATAATTTTTTAAAATTTGTTTCTACATGACCACTGACTTATTTAGAACAACACTATGCATTAGCATTTCTATACCAATATAATAAAGGAAGAAAAAATATATACATCCTCTGCATATGAATTTTTAAAAAAAATTACTACACATATTTTATTTTTTATTTTAAAAACTATCAACGTTGTTTCAAAATCCATGCATAGAATTATTAGCCGTAGTGTGTGGGACGTGCAGATAAAATTTCATGCTTCTATCATTAAATTTGTCAATGCTATTTTGATTTGAATGTATTGAAAAGCAATGAAAATAAAAGTGTGGAAAAGCCAATTTGAAAGTTTGCATGCAGTTAAATTAGAATGTAGCATACATGCCCTCCTACAGTCGTTAGGGAGACTTAAAAGCGCCATAGGACACTAAAACTTCGCCAACTTATACTTTAAGATACATAGTATTTTTTTAATACAAAAAAACAAAAAATGCTAAATTTGGCTGAAAATGTCGAAAATTTCACCCATCACTCCCCTTAAGATTAAATTAATGTCATAGTGATTTTTTTTTCTCTATAAAAGTTCAAGGTAAAACAGTTGTTTGACCAATGAAAATCCAGTCTGGTTTGTTTACATTACAACTGGAACTCGAAAGAGGTAGAGTTAAGGATGCGTATTGGTGTGGGAATAGATTACAAGCACTTGGTACAATTTAAAAAATGTTTTATTACTCGAATGAATGTCTTACATCTTACTATACTAATTCCAAGCTAAGTTCCATTTTGTACTGTAAACAAACTTGCATATCCATATAATATATTATTTCGCTGACTCTGTCTATTGGGGGAACCGTAATACTACTTTTTACCACCCATATAACTCAATTGTGTATGTAGAAACATTTTAGAGAGATCTAATCAATTTAAATATCTTGGATATTATCTCTCTATCTGGGATAAAAAGGATATCCCTGAAAAAAATTACTAGTTATAATAAAAGTTTAGGAATTATTAATCAAGTTATGAAACCATCCCTTCTACAAAAAAACACCAGATTACGTTTATATAACACTTTGGCTAGACCAGTGTTGACCTATGGTAGTGAAGCATGCACACTAAAAAGACAACATGAAAGCAGAATAACGGCTTGTGAAATGAGATTCATGCGCAGAACAGTGGGTTACACCAGATGGGATCGGAAAAAGAACACCGATATCTTAAAAGAATTGAAGACTACGCCAATTTTGGAATATATTAAACAGTACCAACTAAATTGGAAACACCATCTTGAAAGAATGAGTTAAATCGGATCCCCAAATCTGTTTATAATTATATACCAAGAGGACGAAGATCTCTGGGCCGTCCTATGAAACGCTGGAGGGAAAATTTTCTATAGGATCGTAACAGGCCTTGGCCTAATACTTGGAAGGAAGAAGAAATTTAATATTTGAGTTTGTATTCTTTAATATTCTTACCTGATATGTTTATTCTGTTGGACAATTGTTTCAAAGCTGTTGCTCCATCTTCAGCTTGTTCACAAACTGATTTTTTTCTTTTCTTCAAGTTGTCGGCCCTGAATCTGTGTTCCAAAGAACATGGTAATGAGGCTCCTTTCTCCAAGAATTTCAAAGTTCATAATTTTCTCTGTGTTCTTCTGTATATAGATTTTTTCCCATATTGTGAGTTCATTGGTATTTTCTAACTGTTTTAATAATTTTGTATTTATATCTATTTTGTGTTTCTCTGTCCAAAAATAAATACAAAATTATTAAAACAGTTAGAAAATACCAATGAACTCACAATATGGGAAAAAATCTGTATACAGAAGAACAAGGAGAAAATTATGAACTTTGAAATTCTTAGAGAAAGGAGCCTCATTACCATGTTCTTTGGAACACAGATCCAGGGTCGACAACTTGAAGAAAACAAAAAACCAGTTTGTGAACAAGCTGAAGATGGAGCAATAGCTTTGAAACGATCGTCGAACAGAATAAATATATGAGGTAAGAATGTTAAAGAATACAAACTGAAATATTTTTACTTTCTCAATGATCTTAATAGATAACCTTTATTTACTGGTACATTTCCATTATGACCAGAATTTATGTCTGTGCCATCATGCTATTTTGCAACTACTTTTGAAAATATTCAGAATGATTTGGTTTCTCCTCTGTGTTCTCGCCTTTCAAATTGATTTGCTTTCCCATGTTTAAGAAATTCTACAGAAATTTTGCCATTTTAAAACAATTGAAATTCCAACATTTTAGTCCATTGCAAATCCTTAAGAATAAAACAATGGCTTATTTAATGTATTAAAAAATTGTAATATATATATTTTAGATTTCTCTCTCTCTCCCATAACTTATCGAGACACTTGCTAGATAATATATATATATATATATATATATATTATTTCCTTTATTTTGAGTGTTAGAGAGCGAACTATATTTTCTTACAAGCTTAAAGGCAAAAATCATTATTTGACCAATGAAAATGCAGTCATACATCTGGTTTGTTTACATTATGACTGGAACTTAGCTTACACAATAACCTTGGTTTATGTTAATAGGATATACTGAGTTTCGTTGTGAAACACCAAAAATTGTGACCGCCAGAGCTATTTTTAAATTTTCACTTCAGGTGAACTCCTACACCTAATGGTTTTACAGGGCTCAATTGTGAATCTGAAGCACCCAGGTATCCACTCACAAATACACAAAAATTTTTATAAAAATTGGTCCAGTCGTTTAGGAAGAGTTCAGTGACATACACAAGTACAGAAGAATTATATATATAAAGATAATATCAAAATTTAACTATATTTTACAACTAGAAGCATTGAATAATTTTCCTTTATGACTAACTTAACCCAGATCATCTGAAAAATTTATCTCCTCGTAATTAATTATATTAGTCGGTAGGACTCCTTCCAATGATGTTTGTTTACATTACAACTGGAACTTAGCTTACACAATACATCATCATAAAACTTAAAATGCATAAATTGAAAAGAGACTACAGTAATAGCATCCTTCACTATATGTGAAATGCAAGTAAATCAAAATGTAGTGTCGAGAATAATTATAATTTTGCAAAAGAAATCTGTCAAAATTTTTAGGAACATGTAAAAGAAACTGGGGTAGCATTATATTTACCTGCCCATTAACTACCTAACTCACAGGTGCTATCGAACCCATAGGTTCATGGGTACAAGGACATAAGTTCTCCATAAATCCCAATGATGAAAGTTAAAAATTAAATTGTATGGTGGTGCCGTCGTCCTCAACTTTGTTAATATATTGTATATTAAATTAACTGGAGCGCTTTCGGAAGTTATCTTCCATCTTCTGCAAATTGAGTTTCCATTACTTGTTGTGTATGGTGATGTATACTCCAACTGTTTGTAGCAGCAACTGACTTGTTTTTGACGATCTCGTATAATGGGTTTGACTGGGGTGCGTTCTCATTAAGAAGTGAGGTGTTGTTTGTTTCCTTTATAATTTCAAGATCTTCAAATATATTTATCCTAGCTGGAATGTTTTCTTGGTGGATTATCGTGAGAGTGTTTTCAATAGTGTTCATTTGATGACCTGCGTTAATGAGATGTTTGGCATAGCTTGATTTATCACCCGCGTGTATGAAATCTTTTAGGTGTTCTTTATATCTTGGAGTATACATCACCGTACACAACAAGTAATGGAAACTCAACCTGCAGAAGATGGAAGATAACTTCCGAATGCGCTCCAGTTAATTTTATATACAATATATTAACAAAGTTGAGGACGATGGCACCTACCAACAGGTACAATTTAATTTTTAACATTCATCATATGACTTCACCTCAACGGAATTTGATATGAATTTCACTAGTATTGATAAATCCCAATGCTAAACTGATGTTTTCCAATCAATGCCTGTATAATGTATTTCCATCAAACCATGGTTAATGTTATTCTCCCACTTCATTCTTGCCTATTTACTGGTGCTTTCCCCCTTGTTTACTTACAAGGAGCTTCCATGCCCCTCTTTCATTCCACATATCCTGCTTATTGCAGTCTAAGAGATTTTAACTGTTCTTATTACATTTGGTTTCCCATAAAGATCTTGTGTACTTGTACTCTTTATTTGCCTGTCTGTTCATCTCTTTGGTCCAAAAATGTTCCCAAGAATTTTATTCCCAAACACTCTTAATCTTTTTTCTTCCTTTAAAGTAAGAGTTCATATTTCACATGTATATCATATAACTGGGAGAAGAACAATTATATATATTTTTAGTTTAATGTTTTTTTTAGAGCAGTTGGGACGACAAGAGTCCCTGTAATACATAATAGCATGCATTTCCAGAATTGAGCCTTTGTTTAATTTCTTTGTGCATCTCATTCTTGTTTATAATTATTGTTCCTAGGTTTTGATATTTACCTGCCCATTACAGTTACTTGCATGGAAGCTTCTTGTAGGAAAACCAGAGGGAAAACGCCCAGTTGGTAGACCAAGAATGAGATGGGAGAATAACATTAACTATGATTTGAGGGAAGTAGATTATACAGGGGATGATTGGAAAACATTGGCTCAGGATAGGGATATATGGAGAGCTTATGTCTGCGTGGCCATGAACCTAGGGGTTCGATAGTACCAGGGAGTTAGTTAGTTACAGTTACTTATTTTTAAAAAATCAGAATGCACTGAAATTTCAAATGACTGAGCTACCACAAAATTTGGACAAAATGGTTAGAGAAACATTGTATCATTTCATAAATTGAGTTGGATTAAAGGTTTTTACAACTCGTTTCATAAAGTTTTGTCTTTTCACGATAGCAGTTTCAAAAGCCTTTGCCCTCATCATCAAACTCCACTGTTGAAATTTTGCCATTATCACCATCTTCAAAACTGTCATATAGTGCCAATTTTACGAACTTGGAGATTAAATTTTGCTCACTGGAAACTTCAGAATTCATGAGTCTACGGGGTGAATTATAAATATGGCTATACGTTTGATCGCGTTGTGTGATGAAAATATTACCATTACGGGAAATATGAAATTACCTTGGAAAGGCAATTATTCAAATTACAACAATGGAATAAAATAAAAGAGTGTAGAATATGCAACAGCAAATTACAATTGCTGCATGGGCAGTAACGTATGCTAATGATCATGAGGCCGCAAGACGGGCAAGACATGAATTTAACGTAGCATTGCAGCCGTAAATTGTGGGAAAGTGAAAAAAACGACTGCTGGAAACGGGAAGGATGCAGAAAATCAAACCTCCTGGAAGGTCTCGCATTAGCACGGATGCAGAAACAGCGAAGAGAATTATGGAGGCGTTCGACACTAGCCCACAAAAATCAACCCACCAAGCTGCACGTGAGCAGTGATTGGTTTTGTTCTATCGTTGTAATTTGAAGGATTCCCTTTCCAATGATATCATATTTCCTTTAATAATAATATTTTCATCACAAAATGCTATCAAACATATAGCCATATTTCTGAATCACTCTGTATATTTGTTCTCATTCACCACTGTGGTCTTGAAGTAGTGTGCTGCTTTGTCAAGCAGCGGGCCTGGGTTCGATCCCCTGTCAAGACAAGTTTCCTCTGTGAGGTCCCCAAACATAATATGGCCATCATAATCATCATTCATATTGGCCTTATATTGAGTTTAGGATTAAGGACTCTTCTGGTGCACAACTATCATCATCACCCAGCATATTATCATCGGGGTAGCCATAACCCCGCCTTCAGGTGGCCCAACCTCAAAAGTGGGTTACAATTATGCCAATGCTAGGAGAGAATGCCAGAAATGTTGAAATGACAACCTGGAGCACTGAATAAAAAAAATATTTGTTCATCTGAATGTACTTGTAAATCATTTCCCGATTCCGATCCGATTGAGGGTCTTTCCACTTTTCAGCGGTTGCCCTTTTACCAGCCGGCTGCTGGCCCTTCACATCCACATGTGTCAATCACAGAGGTAGATGATCAACAGCCAGTGTAGGGGTGACATGTGGTCAGCATGTTGAGTCCCCCAGCCGTTATAGCTGGTTCCTCAACCTGGAGCCGCTAATTATTATAGCTACCCAATTGCCTCACGATGCTGGGTGGGCACCGGTCCCATACTGGCCGAAATATCATGAGAAAATTTCTTCCCCCATGGAGACTCGAACCAGCACAAGTCGCGTAGGTCTGCGCCAAGGCTTCCTACCTCAACTGCTTGGCTACGGCGCGGGACAATTCCCAAATTGTTAATTCCAAAGGCTTCTCCAAATGTTTAGTTTCTCTTCCAATTATGTGATGTAAATACATATGTGAAATATGAGCTGGAATTACCAATTTTTCAGTTTTCCCATTTTTAATATCTATTTATGATTATAATATTTAAAATTTATTTCAATTTTATGAAGTGAGATATAAAATCATTTTCTCTCCAACTCATTTATAAATTTTATTTTAATGTATATTATTCTTTTTTATCATCATCATCATCCTGGGATTAAGCCTGTTGGCTCGTTCCGGTTTCATGAAAGCTAGAATTGTTAAAATTGTTCAGACCATCTTCTATGTGGGCGTCCAACATTCCTCCTTCCATGCAATTTATAATTTAGCAATAATTTTGGAAATCTTCCTTCTGGCATTCTATCAATATGTTCTTTCCAGTCGTTCCTATATTTAATTATTCGGTCTGTAAGTTTAAAAATATTTAGTTCCTTTCTTATATCTCCATTATTCTTTTTTAATTCTACGTTTTTAGCTAGTAAAGATTGTCATTTCAATGTTTTTATTAGGGCAAGGCATTTAATGACCTATAAATTGGTAAAAAATGCAAAATAAAAAATGCATTTATGACCTAAAAAATGCAAAAAATTACCAATAAAATAAAAAAATGATGAATAAAAAGTTAAGAATTACCAATAAAAATACTACTGGGCTTCCAATATAAACCCGGACTGGCCTCACGAGGTTTCACCCATCAGGCAGCGCTCTCTCCTCGTCCGCATTTCACTCTGCCAGCCGCTCGTCCTTGAACTAGTCAATTTACTATCATTCGACAAGATGGGACGTCAGCTGACATTAGAGCAGCGCATTTATGTGTGTAAATGTTGTTATAGATACGAATCAGCTCGTCGCGTTCGCGAGGAATTTATTCGGAACTTCCCTGGACAATTACCTCCTTCCAGATCGACTATCCACGATCTTGTGACTAAATTTGAGACCACTGGTTCAATACAAAATAAGAAACACACGCGAAGGCGTACGGTTCTCACCGAAGAAAAATTAGGGAAGTATTTGAAGATAGAGTGATTAGTGCTGGTGTGTGGCCCCCTCGCTCCCCAGATCTAACAGTGTGCGATTTTTATTTGTGGGGTAGCCTGAAAGACAAAATGTACAAAACAAATCCGCACACATTGGAAGAACTGAAGAACAACATAAGAAATTAAATCGGAAACTTGACAGTGCCCGAACTACAGCATGTCAATCTAAAAGTGTTTACTCGGTATAATGCCTATTTAACTGCGGGAGGACAACATTTCCAGCATTTTCTATAAGGTAAGAAACAGTTCAAGGACGGGTGGCAGGCAGGGTGAATTGCGGGAGGAAGAGGCAGTACTGCGTGCCGGGTGAAACTCCGTAAGGCCGGTCCGGTTTTATACTGGAAGCCCGTTATTTATTAGATTAAGTACTTACTTGATTACTGAATTACATAAAATTTAACTTAACATCAAAATATTAATAGAAAAGTATTTAAAAAATACATATTACAGTACATTTTATTGCAGAAAATCCATTTCAATTACACAGTGCACTTTTACAGCAATTTTGAATTGCAGTTAACAATCAAAATAAGGGTAGAAGCTAGCATAAGCTCTAAGAAATTGAATAAAATTCCTAGAAGTGGGCAAGATCATTATGCACATACCTTGAAAAATAGGGGTAGTAGTTAGCAAAACATCTACTTAATTCCAAGAAATTGTATTGACAAGGAAAAATACTGAATTATAATAAAAATCAAATACAAATAATGTCACAGCCTTCCGGAAAAGTGTAAAAAATGCTCAAAATGACCTAAAAATTGCCAAAAAATTACATACCCCTAAAAAAGTTAAGAAAATGCAAAAAAAATGCCCTAACAAATTGCTTTTATTTAATCCGTTTTTAAATGCCGTACATTTTCATATATGCAAGCAATGTTTGAACCTTCATAAGAAAAAGATGCAAAATCATTAATTGCCTTGCCCTGGTTTTTATTATAAATTCGTCACTTACATTGAAGTACAAATCTTATCATTTTATTTCGCTTAATATAGATCTTTGCTAATCCAGATATAGCTCAATTCCAATTGGTCTAGAATAACAAGATTTTACTGTATTATAAGATGTTAAAATTTTAGCATATTATTAACAAGCTAGATGTTATACATGCATTGATGAAACCAGATTAAAATCTAAACAATAAATATTCTCTTGGTTAAAAGGCTAAAAAGTTTCTATACTGCAACTTCTTATTAAACATATCTTCAACCACATTTTCAAACTCTGTCATTTGTTTAACGCAAATTGATCCATTACTTCTCTGAATTAACAATTGGGAACCTGACAACTGTAATCTATTTTGTTTCACATACAATTCTGTAAAGCTTCCTTCTTTCATTCTATCTAATATATACTTACAGAGAATATCAAATGGTCTGTGAAATTTATCTGTTACAACTTTCTTAACATTTACAAATGAAGTCAAGATCTGTTGAACTAAGTAACAATTCATAAAATTTAATTCACAACAAAGAACTGAAGGAAAAATTGGAATGGGATTATCCTGAACGTACAGATTCAAGTTTTGAAGAGAAGGGAATCCTAGATGTCTAATATCAACGAAAGAGAGTCCAATAATTTTAAGTGAAGGACAATTATCTGAAATAAAATGTAAATCCGTACCCTCTATGTTACGTAATCTCAGTTCCTGCAACTGTGGTCCAATTTCTACAAGTGCATCTTTAAGGAAATTAAAATTCTGTTTGCTTGGATACGAGGAAGACACTGAAATACTTATTAGATTTTTAAATACATTAGGTATGAAGATGCTATTATACCTTGGGATAAAATCCAAGCAAGCAAGATTCAAATTATGTTTCCCGAGAAGTGATATTTCTGAATCTGAAAGAATGGATTTAAACACTTTCAAATTTGGCATGTTTTCAATGATAAACGAAATATAATAATTTGTGATATATGCCTTTCTTATGTCTAAATACTCTAAATACTTGAATTTAACTAGAGATTCCACACTATCATCAGAAATATAACCACGTATGTCTAATTTCTTTAATTTACAGCAATTTTCTGATAACTTGATGAGTGTCCTACCATCATAATCTCGAAACGACAATTCAATCAAATTCTCAAATCTACATGGATTATTAAAAATATTAACTCCTTTTAATAAATCACATTTTAGAACGGAAACATTTCTCACTTTAGTAAAAACTTTGTTCATTAATAAGTTAGTCTCAGAGGTGACGTTGTTTGCTCTCTTTAAAGGAAGACAATCTCTTGTAAGAACTAATGATGTCGTGGAAGGAAGAATAGTTGCAAACCACATTTTAACAACTATGTCATTCATTAAACACTCACAGTTTTTAAAACAGAAATGAAACCCAGGATGTTTGATAACTGTCATTGCAGAAAGAACATAATTTTGGAGTGTACTTGTAACATTATTTGCTAGTAGAGGAGGTACAATACGTAGCATATTATCCATATAACTGCTCGTCTCTTGCAATGTACAAAGATCCAACTTTCCATTCTTTGAAAGTTCACCAAGTTTTATAGTAGCATCGTACATAAACTTCCCCAAAGCATCCAAAGACAAATCATGCAGCTGTATCATGATGTCGCTACAAAACAACACACCATCAATAAGGGTTAAAATAGCACATTTAAATGGATGTGTGCACAAGAGGGTGCCGACTAAAAAAAAAAATTCAGTAAAATCTCCTTATTTGCAGGTTAAAAAATTGTGACACAATATCTATATTCGTGGCTAAAATTTCTATATTTGTGGATCCCGTCGGTATATTAGAAGGATTAATATCCTTTATTAATGCATTGGCAACATCTATATCGCGATGTTTCAATGTTAAGGACACGTCCCTGGGGGCACACCAGGGAACGGCTCGGACCAGTGGTCCCCGGCTAAGCCTACGGGCTCGTGGACAAACTGTGGGGTCACCAGGAGATGAGCACCTGGATGTACTAAAGTCTCACACTGCGGGGCTTGAAGATTCAAGCCCTAGCCAGTCTCACAACAGCTGCAGGATGTGTCCCTAGAGGTAGAACAGGGGAACGGTTGGTGGATCTGCGACAGCAGTCTCCTCGCTAGGCTCAAGGAGCCCATGGACCAACTGTGGGGTCGTCAGGAATGAGCTACCTGACATACTATGTAGCTCAGCAATTTCCCTGAAGTTGCGACTCCAACACCTTCTCCCTGAGGTGTTGGTTTTAAGCCGAGAACCTTGAACGTGGACGCGAATAGAGAGGGAAGACAAGATACTGGGACTTGGGAGTATGGTCTTTGACCGAGGTATCCCAAGGGGTGGAGGCATGGGCCCAGATGTTTCAATGTTAATGAATGAACTGTACGATTCATAGAAATCTGAAGACTAAATAAAGAATACTATCGCTGAATTTACAGCTAAACACCAATCTGAATTGAAAGACCTTTTAAAAGTAGCAAAACAAGAAAAAATAACTAAGTTCTTTAAGCCCTTGCCAAAGGCTGACAGTAATAATTAATATAAAATGTTCAAAATCTCTCATTAATTGATTTTATTTTGATAATTTTAATTTTATTTCAGAATCTTGGAACATATCCTCTATATACCCATACAAATTACCAGGTTTCTGTATTCACGGCATATTTGCAGAACATATCCTCTGCGAATAAGGAGCTTTTACTGTATAGTCCATCTCAAGTATCTGTGAAGTAAATGTATGAAAATTAATTCTTGTTGCTTCAATGAATGCATGGCAGGGGAAGAACTTGATGGATGGACAGATAAGAAGGGCATAATTTGTCTTCCAACTATGATATAGTGAACATGTTGAGCCACTATTTTTGCACGTGAAATTGAGCAGAACTGTATGACATATTGATGCGTTTCAAGCAATCTGTATTACCGACTGTCCACAGCCCCATCCATTACTTCATTCCTATATGGAGCTTTACTTGATAGATAGCTGAGATGTACTTTGGATAAGCACAAAAACCCATTAAATACATAGGGTATTTTATATATTATGCAATTTAAAAAAATACAATAATTAAGTCAAAAATGCATCAAAATAAAAAATTATTACTTATTTATTTAACTTTCACAGGGAAAGAACACTATGAGGTTTAATTTAAGAATTAAATTAATATTACCTCACCTCATAACCTTTTTCTTCTATACTGCAGTTTCGGAGCTTATCTCCATTGTGAGTAGTCTGGTCGACCTGTGTTAAGTCGTTTCTTGATGGTTTTCTTCTTACTTCTATTGGTGGACCGATGAACCTCTTGATCTGAAATTCTGGGTTGAGGTTGTGTGTCCGTCCGCCATTTATTTAACTATCACATGGAGATGGCGGACGGACACATAACCTCAACACAGAATTTCAGATCCACAGGTTCATCGGTCCACCGATAGAAGAAGAAAACCGCCAAGAAACGACATAACACCGGTTGACCAGAGGCTACTGACGATGGAGATAAGCTCCGAAACTGCAGTATAGAAGAAAAAGGATATGAGGTGAGGTAATAAACACATTAATTTAATTCTTAAAAAATTATTACTTTTTATTTTCATCTACATACACTTCAATTTATGTGCAGAAAATTATCTCTTTTTGGCCCAAAAATTTTCCTAAGAACTTTATTCTCAAATACTAGTAATCTTCTTTCCTCCCTTAAAGTAAGAGTCCATGTTTTGATTCCATATAGGTATAACTGGGAGAATAACTGTTTTATATATTTTCAGTTTAAACGTTGTATATTATATACAGGGCAAGTCAAAATGTTGTGCAGGTTTTCAGAAATTTATTATGTGAAATGTAATGAACATATAATATTGTGAGACATATTGTATGAAAGGTAAACTCTCAAAGTTTTTTTTTAAATATTCACAGATGTTCTATGTGAGCGCCTTTTGTTACACAACAGATGTCAAGCCGATATTCAATCTCCTGCCAAACTTTCTGTAGCAGTCCGCGGTCGATATCAGCAATGGCTGCTGTGATGCGGGCACGCAGTTCATGCAGTGTTGTTGGAAGTGGTGGTACGTAAACATGATCCTTTACAAGACCCCACATGAAGAAATCACACGGGGTTAGATCTGGTGAACGAGGTGGTCAATGAATGAGTTGTTGTGATCACCCTGAGATGCACGGCCTATCCAGCGTTGTGGTAAAGCCGTATTCAAATGGTCTCGAACACTGCCATGGTAATGTGGAGGGGCACCATCCAACTGCAGAATGAAATCTGGACTATCCGCTTCAAGCTGCGGAAGGAGCCATTGTTGTAGCATATCAAGGAAAACATGTCCGTTCACAGTACGTTCATGAAAGAAAAAGGGCCCATAAACCTTTGCATGGGAATGGCACAAAAGACATTCACTTTCGGAGAATCGCGTTGATGTTCCAGAGTTGCATGGGGGTTACCAGTTCCCCAAATCCTTACATTGTGTCTATTCACTTTTCCTGAAAGGTGGAAAGTCGCTTCATCACTGTAAACTACCCTCTCATGGAACTCATTCTCTTCCATTAATGCGAGAAAATCAACACAGAAGGACGCTCGCAAAGCATAATCGGCGGGTTTTAAGGCTTGAACCAGTTGCAAGTGGTAGGGTTTCATCTGTAAACGTTTCCGGAGAATCCGCCATACAAGTTTTTTGTGGTAGTTGAAGTTCTGTCGCTCCCCGGTAGGTGGATTTCTGTGGACTCCGCACGAAGCATGTGCGAACGCATTCGACTGTCTCTTCACTCGTCGACGGACGGCCAGTCGATTTTCGTTTACAGATACAGCCTGAATCCCTAAATTGTGTGTACCACTTACGAATGGATCTCCCATCCGGCGGGTCTTTATCGTATCTGGTACGGAAATGTCGTTGAACACTAGTCACAGAGTTGTTTACATGATAATCAAGCACACAGAAAGACTTCTGATCCCCAGTCAACGCCATTTTCCTTTACTGCTCTGCTGTTGACATCTTGCGGGTGAACGCGGAACTTTAGAAGTGGACAACTAAACTTTGAGAGTTTACCTTTCATACAATATGTCTCACGATATTATATGTTCATTACATTTCACATAATAAATTTCTGAAAACCTGCACAACATTTTGACTTGCCCTGTATATATCCATCCATAGTAATTCTGCCCGAAGGCAGGTCCTTCACTGCAATCATAGCATTTTCATGCTATGCTTGCAGCTTTACTAGGGAATTGTGTAGGTGTGGTAGCTTCCCGTTGCTTTCCACACCGGTGAAGGATGATGGTGATGATGATGATGATGATGATAATGATAAGGGTAATGATGATGGCCATATGATTTCGGGGACCGTTTGGGCCTTAAAGTTTTCCTGACATTTGACAGGTGAGGAAAAACCCTGATAAAAACCTCACCCAGAAAAACTGCCCCGACCGGGGATCGAACCCGGGCCCGCTGCGTGACAAGGCAGCATGCTACCTCCAGACCACAGCGGTGGACATATATATATATATACAGGGTGGACCGCTCGAATGGACCTAATTTCAATTGCTTGTTACTGGCAAACGGTTGAAGATAGAAACTTAAAACAACGTTCATATTACAGAAAAACTCACCAAGTTTTGATATCCAGATCACCACATCTCTATATGAGCCCCAGCAGTCACTGTGACGATATCAAAGCGATGAACAATTTCTTGCCAAGTACGTTGGAGTATGTCTTCTGGAATGTTCTCAATAGCCTCTATGATGCGCTCACGAAGATCACGAAGGTCTTTGACTGGGGTGGTGTAAACTTTATCTTTGACATAGCCCCAGAGAAAGAAATCCAGTGGTGTTAAATCGGGAGATCTCGGGGGCCACGCGATTGGTCCTCCCCTACCAATCCAACGGCCAGGGAAAATGTTGTCCAAAGTCGTACGAACTTCATTGGACCAGTGGGGAGGAGCACCATCTTGCTGGAAAACGATGTTAGGCTGCAGTTGTTCAATTTGTGGAAAGAAGAACTGCTCCAGCATGTCAAGATATGTGGTACCACGAACAGTTTTCTCGGCGAAGAAAAACGGTCCAATGACCTTATTATGTGACAAACTGCACCAAACATTCATCTTCGGACTATCACGAACATGCTCTTGAATAGCGTGAGGATTCTCCGATCCCCAGATCCGCACATTATGCCGGTTTACCTTGCCTGACAAATGGAAAGTGGCTTCGTCCGAGAAGAAAATCTTGGTCATGAAGTCAGGATCAGCGCCGAGACGGTCCAGCATCGTATTGGCGAATTCCACTCGTTTCGGCATGTCATTCGGCTCCAGACGTTGCACTAACTGCACTTTATATGCGTGCAGTTTGAGGCGTTTGTGGACAATCTGTTGTAATGTCGATTTTGGTATTTGAAGTTCCCGCGAAGCTCTTCTTAATGACTTCCGGGGGCTTCGCTCAAATGCGGCTTGAACATTTGCTACCATTTCATCGGATGCTCTGCGACCACCACCATGCTTCTTCAACACAGATCCTGTAGCTAATAATGTATCACGCCACTTCTTTATGCTTCTAGCAGTTGGAGCATCACGGTTAAACACACGCCGGAACTCCCTTTGAACTCTAATGATTGATTTAAACTCCGCATACCACAAAACAGCTTGCGCTTTCATCTGCGGAGTCGCCATTTTCACAAACAATTAAATCTAAGAACGAGAAACGTATCTTTGTGCCATCTACCGACAGGATTCGAAACTTGGTGAGTTTTTCTGTACTATGAACGTTGTTTTAAGTTTCTATCTTCAACCGTTTGCCAGTAACAAGCAATTGAAATTAGGTCCATTCGAGCGGTCCACCCTGTATATATATATATATGTGGGTGTGTACGCCAGCATAATTCTGGAACAAATCAAGCATTTTGAACTAAACAAATATGAATTAAAATCTGGAAAAGATGGCAGACCACAAGGATTTTTTCTTAAAGGGAATTAATTATTGTTCTGGCCTCCCATGGTCAGGTTTTAGGTTAAATTTAAGGGCTCTCATGATACTTAATTATCATTCATCACCTATGATATCATCAGGATAACATAAATTTGCCTTCCAGGTGCATGAATTTCAGAAGTTGGTTACAATTCGTCATGCCAGAAGAGATTACCAGAATTGTCATAAAGACAACATGGTGGCATGATTAAAAAAAAAGATTTCAAAATACCTTACACAGAATCTCTTTGTTTTACTTTAATGCGTTAATTTTTTTTAACATCGCTTAGAACCTATTTTAAACTTTTGTAATTATGTTTTAATTATATTTTAACGGAATATTTAACAGTACAGTTTGGTATAACAGACATATTGTTTTTCCTGCCATTTTATTTCTTTGCTCGAATGCAGCCAACATATATTTAGAATTTACTAATCACACTAACTTATTTTTGGTCATTGCATTAGATGTCATTCTATTTCATACTTTTACAGGTTACATACATACATAGTGTTCTGTCCAGGATCAGGTCTTTTACTGCAAACTCAGCATTATCTATTCTTTCCTTAACTCAGCTTTCCTTTTTTTTTTTTTGTATCCGCATACAAACCATTTATTTTAATACTGTCTATCATCTGATGTCTCTTTCTGCCTCTAACCTTCTTTCCATTGACTATTCCTTCTAGGGCATCCGTCAACAAGCAGTTTCTTCCTAGCCTGTGGCTAATCCAATTTATTTTCCTCTTCTTTATGAGTTCCAGCACTGTTCTTCCTTCACCGACTCTGTCTAGCGCTTCTTTATTTATTTTGTCTGTCCATTTTATATGCTCCATCCTTCTCCATATCCACATCTCAAAAGCTTCCAGTCACTTTTCCTCAATCCATCATTAGAGTGCTTAAAGATGGCAGCCCCATCACTGGTCTTGCCTTCCTTTGGCCAGCAACCAATCGAAGGGACTATTATTATGCTTTCAAGTCTTATACGAGAATTTCCCATAAGGGAAAATTTTCTATAGGATCGTAACAGGCCTTGGCCTAATACTTGGAAGGAAGAAGAAGAATAAGAAATGCATTAGGTTAGCTTTTAAGTTTTTTAGGCCTAAAAATACTTTATATTAAAATATACAAACATCGTTATGAATGTTGGCAGCATTGCATGATTAAAAATTGTATCTACTTTTATCTGTTTGTGCATGCATATGGTGTCTGCCTCGGAATTACAAAAATGTTAGTGTACATATTGGAAATTGTATCCATAATTAGTACTGCACGCTGTAAATACCATAAAAAAAATTCTGGAAAAACTTTAAAATATGCTATTCACTTGCTCAATGAATTGTTCTAAGTTCTACAAAATTGCAGTGCGCATGTGTAAATACATAATGTATCTTTCACCAGATGGTAGGACATATCTGTTAAATCGGCATGACCAACCTTTGCAATAAATTCCCAAACACATTTGTAAGAAATGGATGTACACCAATTTCCCCCTTCCTAATCTAACAAAATTAATGACATGCATATTATTTAATAGCTGGGGAGAGTCGTATTGCATATTTGCCAGCAGTTCCAAAATAGATTCGGTTGTTGATAAATTTATGAAGTGGCTATTACGAACAATAAATACACTATGACTTACAGAATTAATTTAAAGAGTGTTAAAATTATTTTATCTTAATTTAAATGTTTATCTTGTTGAATGTTCACTTTGTATATAGGCCTATGTAATGCTTTGATTAAAGTTTTATTTGTACTTGTACTTAATTGTAAAAATTTGACTTGTCCCATATCAAGTATATGATCAGTTGGATGAATAAATTGAATAAACTATAAATTAATCTGCTAACTTGTCTAATCGGAACCTAACAAAATGAAGAGAATTTCGTAAAATATGTTTGGAATTAATTGTCAGTTGTCACCACCTAGTTGAAGCTACATTAAGCATTAATACGAGCATTCGCACTGCGATTTTGTAAAATATCACTGTGAGATAAATACCACAATTTGCGTACATAAATGAATATTTAATTATTCGTTGTAAAATGTGTTTTAAGAATCGTTGCAAATGTATAAAATAATATTAAAAATAGTAAAAGCAAAGATTGCTAAAAATTGTTATGGAATGGATCCCAATGGAAAGGACGAAGACCGAAGAAAACTTCGATAGAAGGGGTACAAGCAGCTATGAATATCAGAGGAATGGAGGAAAATCAATGGATGGATAGAAAGGAATGGCGTTTGGTTTTCGGAAGACGGCGGCAGCTGCCATGATGCATGATACCGGATGATGATGATGAGTTAAAGTATGTAGTGCAACAATATAAGAATATACTGAAAATCGTAGAACATCATATTCTAAAGTAGAGCCAAAATTACCTGCTATGCTGACCAATCACTGAATAAATTTCGTTACATTCACAAACGTTCTCTTTATTTATTCAATAACTCATACGTCATACATATTTTCATTTTTAGATGCAGGATGCGTCATTGAGCATAGAGAACATAGGGAACCGAAATAGAGAACGAAGATCAACGAAAAGATTGAGTGCGAGTACCAATATACGATCGAAGTGCAGTGATACGGATACGGAAAAAAATACAGCCGCGTAATTTAAAAATCTCGGAAAGAAAAACAATATTCATGCGATGAAAGGAAATACTGTAGTTACAAAAAATTACTCCAATAATATTTCGGGGAATCTATGCTTCGTATATAAATTCAAATAAAAACGGTAAAAACACATAATTTATTGTTGCAGTATAAAAATTTGAGAAATGCCTTCGAATTAAGTGAGAAGTTAGTTCAAATTAATCTACAATCGCCATATTTGCAATTTAAAATATGTGTTAGACAATGTAACTAACTGATCACAAAAATCCGCTAACAAACAAGTGTTTGCTAAACTCATCTGGTGAAATAACTCACCAATTTTCTCACCCCTAATTTGCCCAAACTAACACTAACTTGCACATTTTCTCATCCTAACTTGACCACTAATGTATGTGGACTCCTGAGATAGAATCCGTTATATGTGAGTGAGAAGCTACCACACCTATAATTCCCTACTAAAGCTGCAAAGCATAGCATGAAACGGGAACGTGCGTTATCACATTTTACGTGACGCTAACAGTCTGTTGTTCTCCGATCGAATATTCACATTGGCAAGATGCCATAGAATAGCCATGCATTGATCAAATGTTAAGTCTCCAAAAATCTCAACTTTGCAGTGATTAAATGTTGAATTTTTCTTTCATGAAATTTTCTTTCAATATTAATAAGGTTTCTCACCAATGGGAACATGATTTACAACATACATTTCTAAAAATGGTAAACATCTTGTTAAAATGGATAATAATAATAATGATTTTGTGTTTCTGACAGATGCACTGTATCAGAAAGCAACTTCCAAAGAAAGACAGTTTACAACATTAGATAAAATATTGAATTCAATCATGCTTACTCCAGAACAAAGAGTTGCAGTGACCGACCCTCTAAGAAGTACGGCTACGAGATTGTATGTGTATATATATATATATATATATATATATATATAGTGCATGAATGTCCACCAACAGAGGGAAGAAGTGGTTCTTCTGATCGACATAACATCAGTCGACAAGAAATTACTGAAGATGAAGCTGCCATGGCTTTGAAACCACGGTCTAATTAGAAGACTGGATGTGAGGTGAGGTATGAAACATTTTAATTTAATCTTAAATTAAACCTCTTAATGATTTTTTCTTATATAAGTTCAAGAAATGAGTATATTTGTGTCAATAAAAAAGTAAAAAGTATTTGTTTTAATTATGATTATTTATTAATTCATATTATTACAAAGAAATTGAATAATGTTTTCTACATATTTGTTCATAATAACCTACATAATTTGCTAATGTAACTAAAATTAAGAAAAAAACATCCATTAATTAAATAAAAATAAAACTTACTTTTATTTGATTTTCATATTTATTAAGATGTAATTCAGTGACAGCTGTTTCGATACACTGTACCTTCTTCAGGCATGTTAAATTATGAATTGAGTTTATGGTACATATCAACTGATCTAAGCAACAATAATTTATTACAAGTAAACACCAACTCAATTGATTAAAAAACATATCATTTAAAATTATTCATAAGTTCATAACTTTTTCATAGAGTATATGTATACTGTCTGTGTGTATATCTGTATACGGAGTTACTTAACCAAACTAATTTTATTATGATTTGTAGACTTTTCTGGGCAACAGCCATGATCACCGGCGTTTTGCAGAGACTCCATGATCACTGGCATTTCACAGAGACTGCATCCAACATTCTCAAGGGTTGGCTTCAGACTGGCTATTTATACAGTTTGTCAGGAGAATGCACTGCAGAAAACAGTATAAATAAGGCAGGCAATCTAAATAGCCCATCTGAAGCCAATCCTTGAGGCTGCTGGACGCAGTTTGTAGTCAAATGTAGGGCAGTTTTAAGCCTTACAACTACAGTAAACAAACCTGGAAAATGTTTACAGACCATAATATGAACTCTAGTCATGAAGCCAATATCAATCCATAGTAATTCTGCCTGAGGATAGGTTTTTCACAGCAATTATAGCATTTTCATGCTATACTTTGCAGCTTTACTACGGGATTATAGGTGTGGTAGATGCCGTTGCTTTCCACACTGGTGAAGGATGGTGATGATAATAAGGATAATGATGATGATGGCCAGATGATTTTCGGAAACCTTTGGGTCCTAAGCTTCCTGACATTTGTCTTACAGGTGAGAAAAAAAACCTGAAAAAAACCTTGCCCAGGAGCCTGTCCCGACTGGGAATCGAACCTGGGCCTTCTGCATGACAAGGCAGCATGCTACCTCGAGACCACATTATATAATAATAATATAATAATAATTTATTATTATTATTATTTTTATTAATTAAATAAAAATAAAACATAGTTTTATTTGATTTTCATATTTATTATATAATTCAGTGACAGCTGTTTCGGTACACTGTACCTTCTTCAGACAAAACAAATTATGAATTATGTTATTATAGCACATATCAACTGATCTAAGCAACAATACAACAATATTTATTTAATTTTTTTAATTTAACAAAGTGGATTCATTCAAATCAAGTTGAGAACTTAACAGTCTGTTACTACTCTTCAATTTATTTATCTCTACAACCTCCAAAAGATCTAACTTCTTAGGTGGTTAGCATGTTCCAATTTAATCATTGTTTCAATCCAAATTTTGAAATTTTACATGTTTGTGATAAGGGTAAGAAGTTAGATCTTTTGGAGGCTGTAGAGATAAATAAATTGAACAGTAGTAACAGACTGTTAAATTCTCAACTTGATTTGAATGAATCCCCTTCGTTAAATTAAAACATTTAAATAAATATTGTTGTATTGTTGCTTAGATCAGTTGATATGTAATATAATAACACAATTCATAATTTAACATGCCTGAAGAAGGTACAGTGTACCAAAACAGCTGTCACTGAATTATATAATAAATATGAAAATCAAATAAAACTATGTTTTATTTTTATTTAATTAATAGATATGAATTTTCATCAAGTAAACACCAACTCAATTGATTATTATTTTTATTGTCAAAGGCACAATTTTATATGGTTCAGAAACTTGGCAACTTAAGAATGCTTCCAAAAATAAGCTTTTAGCAATGGAAATGAATTTCATCAGACAGTCAGCAAGAATATCCCTAAGATATAGAATATCAAATAATACAATAAGAAAAAGAGTGGGAATTAAAAATAATATTATCAAAGATATTTCAACAAGACAACTCATACGGTATGGACTCAAATGAAAATGGCTAAAGAGAAGTTACCAAGGTTGGCTTATGAATAGATTCCATCAAAACAACGAAAAAAAGGAATACCATGGACAACATGGCTGAAGTGTATCTGGGAAACAATGGAGAGCAGGCATCTAATAGAAGATAAATGGATAGACCGAGTAATTGGTTCACAGTGATTCGTGCCATACACAATTAATTTGCTTGTTTCGATCCAAATTTTGAAGTTTTACGTTTGTGATAAGGGTAAGAAGTTAGATCTTTTGGAGGCTGTAGAAATTAATAAATTGAAAAGTAGTAACAAACTGTTAAATTCTCAACTTGATTTGAATTAATCCCCTTTGTTAAATTAAACAAATTTACATAAATATTGTTGTATTGTTGCTTAGATCAGTTGGAATACAATTCATAATTTGTTAACATGTCTGAAGAAGGTACAGTGTACCAAAACAGCTGTCACTGAATTATATAATAAATATGAAAATCAAATAAAATACTTTATTTTTATTTAATTAATGATTTGCTTTTATTTATGTTATGTGTCTGATTTTATTGTATTGGTGTTTGGCTGTCAGAAGATGTAACATTGTAACCTGATTAGATGAAAAAAATATAAAAATAATTATTATATACAGAATGTGGCATAAGTTAGTTAACCACTGCACAAAATAAAAATAAGTAACTTCAAGTTGTTTATAGACATGATACTGGACAAGATGTATTCCCTAGTTAGCAAATTATCTCGAGCAGTAGTGTTTGAGATTATATTCTGAAGGTCCTGTATTCAAACCCCAGTTTCAACCAATCTGATTTTTTTCTTTGCAACCATGTGCTGTGGTTAACTGACATGTGCCACACCCTGTATAATAATAATATATTAACCCATTCGTTTCAGGTTAAATGCTGAATGCATTTCCTCAGAAACCGGATTTAAGTTACGGTAAATTATATTGTCTATTTTCAGACATTCAAAACAAACAAAAGATAACGGTACTTGAGATTACAATAATTGTAAAGGCAAAAACACATTCCTCTACTATGCATAAATGTTAACAAAAGATTACCCTTCCAAGGGATATACATAATATTGTAAAATATATAACAGCAGACTTAAGCGAGTGTACCTCATCTTCTGAGTTGAAGGCTATTTAACTGCTGGCGAGTCTACCTCGTCTTTTGAGGCGAATGGGTTAATTTAGTTATGCTTATCTTTTCTACAGATAAAGATACTTAGTAAGCAATTAAATAACTAAAGATACTTTTTTTTCTGCCTGAACTGCAAATTTTTTTTTAGTTACATTATTACATATGACTTAATAATAATAATAATAATAATAATAATAATAACAATAACAATAATATATAATAATAATAATAATAATAATGTTTGATTTAAGCTGAGAGAGTTAAGGCCACTCGACCAGCGAATACAAAAATTGCACATTTATTACAAATGAAGGGCTTAGGGCAGTAATATGATAAGCCACATTCTGTTAAGAAATGTAATTTATTACAATGATAGCCAAGTAAATATACTGAAATATCCATAAAATCATTAAGTGCACCAGTAATGAGTTAAAACATATAGACACACAATGTATTAACAATAATACTGCCCCATTAGTAGAGATTCGTGAAATCTGCAAGTTGTATAGTGCAAAATGCTCTAATTTTGTCATTTCTTAACTCCACTTCCCATAACCTCAAAAAAAAAAACATTCATGAATTGCAAAATAACACGAAATCCTACAATAAAAGCGAAATATCACTGAAATTTAAAATTTTCAACGAATTCCGGTGACTTTTTGTTCTATTCGCAAAATGTTCATAATGTATTTTTTAACACTGTTTTTGGATTCCATCTCCTTTTTAACTGCCATATCTGATTCCTCCATGCACTCTTGCAAAGGGAAATGGTTGCAACACAGTTCACAACATAGAGGTAATATTTTCTGCCCTTCTCATGCTCAAATATGGTCTCTCCATAGATTTTAAATTCTATAGCATACATGAATTCCAAGAAATACAAATTATATTAACGTGTAAGATAAGTTTTTTCCCCTTACGTTTTTGCAGACATAATTATCAATTTTATATCCCTTAAACTACTGGATATATCATTCTTATTGGATTTAATATACTAAACTAGGATTAAAAAAACTCAAATTTACATATTTTTGGAATAACACTGCCAAATTCCCAATAACATTGAAATCTTGATATTTTAAAACAAAATTTCCCTAAAAATAAAACCTCTTTCACGGATCTCTACCAATTACTATTTATAATTTTTTGAAAAATTAAAATCCTTAATATTTCAGAAATAACAATATGTGGCTTATCATGTTATTGCCCTAAGCCCTTAATTTATAAATGTTATTAAAATATACAATAAACAAAGATCAATGCAGATATAGTCTAATATTAGTTAACACTAACAAAACATGGAATAAAATAAAAGAAAGTAAGAGAGCTTCCTAGATGAATATTTATTGGTATTCTATTTGAAGAGAAAAATTATATGCTCAGACTGGGGTTTGAACTCAGGACCTTTTGCACTCTAGGTGAATGCTCTACCAACTGAGCTATCCGAGCAACTCCCATCTAAATGCAAATCTTTCTCTTAATATGCTGTTAATTCCCGTGCACCAAATGCTATGAAGCCTTTGCTTCTATCTTGCAAATGGTTGATTCTGTATTAAGAAGACATTTAACCTTCCGTCGGACGCATCTGATCTGAGAGGCACAGGTTGTCAATTTTGTCCCATTCTACTATCATCAGACGGCGATGACGACTGGGCATCCGAGTGGCTGTTTCTTTTTACCTGCTGTAAACAATCACCCCACTCAGTTTGCTCTCGATTGTTACCACGGCATGTTTTAAATATTTTGTTCAGAGAAGCTCATTGTGCCCGAAGTCGTTGCATTATTGAAGATGTGTATTTTGAAAATATTTGCAAAAAATTATTTGACTTATTTAGACTAAATAAAGTTATATTCTTGAATAATTTTGCTAAAAACATAGGCTAAATGTTGATAATGTGAACTATTTTCAAGTATATTTGAAATGGACCTAACTCGTTCTTACTTTTATATCATGTTGTTTGGAGGCTTGTCGCAAATTTTCTTAAAATTTGTTTAATCAATATTATGTCCAAAAGAAAATTTTCTAGCAGCAAATTTTGAATATTTTATCCATTGTCAATACTAATAAAATTCATTTGTTAAAACCGTTGAGGTGAAGAGTCATAAAATAAAATAAGTTAAAATATACCTTCTTAAATATATAAATACCCTTCTCAACAGTGTATATAAAGTTTTTACAAAAATTCTAGCATCTAAATTACAAAAACACTACGAAAACTTACTAGGGGAAGAACAAAATGGTTTTCTTAAGGGAAGATCCTGTGCCGATGGTTATTTCACCTTAAAACTTCTTATTGAAAAGCACAAAGAATTCAATAAAGAACTACATATATATAGCGTTTATAGATTTTATTAAAGCATTTGATCGAGTTGACAGACAAAAACTTTTAGATATCTTAACTGATGATGGAATACCAAATCAACTGATCCAAACAATTTTTAATCTGTATAAAAATAACATCATACCAGTACAAATAGGAACAGAATTGTCAGATTGGAAACATATAAATTGCGGAGTCACCACTTCTATTTAATGTATACATTAATGCTATCATCAAACACTGGAGATTGACAGTTCATGGTAATATTCCTCTCTCAAGACACACTCTTATATGCAGATGATCAGGCTCTTTTCGGCAATAATGAAGATGAATTACAATATTCCACTCATCATCTTAATATAATAGCACAACGATTTAACATGGAAATATTAACAACAAAATCTAAAGTTATGGCCTTTCAAGGGAAATTCCCAGTAAGAAGTAAAATTTGTATTCAGAATTCAATATTAAAGCAAGTAAATTCATTTAAATACTTAGGATACAATCTAACTTATAATGAGGAATGTGATATATCCTTTAAAATACAAAACTATAAGAAAGCTTTAAGAATTATCAACCAAGTTTTTAAACCATCAAAAGTGCAGACACACATAAGAATGAAAATCTATAAGTTCTCGATAGACCCATAATCTGTTTTGGCAGTGAAGCTTGGACCATCAGAACTCAGGATGACCGTCATATTACAGCCACGGAGATGAAATTTCTGCGACGAACTGCAGGTTATAGCCTTCTAGACCACCAAAGAAATTCAACAATAGCCAGAGAGTTAAACATCGTACCTATATCTGAATACCTCCAAGAATATAGAAACAATTGGCTAGCCCATATTCAGCGCATGGATCGTCACAGAATACCAAAACAAATTCTTCACTACATTCCTCGAGGCAGAAGATCTGTGGGTTGACCTTTTCGGAGATGGCGTGAGACCGTAACGGGCCACTGGGCCTAATACTTGAAAGGCAGATGATGATGAAATATAGGCTATAAATAAAATAGCGAAACTGGAAAGATAAACAGATATTAATAATACATGGACTACACTAACATACACAGGCCACGAAACCATAAAATTGGCAAAAACATTGAGAAAAATAAATAAAAATTTAAACATAGCCTACAAAACTAATAATAAACTAAATAATATAATAAGTAACAAAATAGAAAAACATAATAAATTCAACGGCAAGGGTGAATATAAATTAACATGTAAAGACTGTGACAAGTTCTATATAGGTAGAATGAAAAGAAGCTTCAACATAAGGTTTAAAGAATATCGTAACAATTTCGTATACGCATATGGAAAGTCTAATTACGCTAAGCACATAATAAACGCCGGTCATAGAATGAACTCAATAGAAGAAACCCTTACAATAGCACACAAAGAGGGAAATCCAACTAAAATCAACATATTGGAAGACCTGGAAATTATCAAGGAAATATACAACAAGCTTTTAATAAATGAAAGCACTCCCAGACTAAACAACCCACTATACGATATCGTCAGGAAGAAACTGTAGTCACGACAACACCACATTAGGACCAGCAGCATCAACCATCATACTGGATGTTGTAGCGAAGAGGGACCTGCTGAAGATGGAACGGATGTTCTGAAAGGCCTACAGACATAAAGATTACATATTTTATAAGTTGAGGACGACGGATTTTACCTAAGAAGGTATATTTTAACTTATTTTATCCATTGTACATTCCTAACAACAACATTTCTTCAACTTCCCGTTGTTTAGATTGGCAAACAGTGTGTTAAATACATTTTTTAGCGTGTGCTGTTCAGACACATTGCACCTGAACTCAAAGGTCAGAATATTGTGCCCGACGAAAGGTTAATTGGGAATTTTACATTACATTATAAAGCCAGTACGGTTTCTTTCGATGTGTTTATTATTCATTTCATACATCTCAATAATGAATTTATTGGTATAAACTTACTTAATACAGGCTTTCCACTTTACAGCAGTTTGCCCTTGATTCCTGCTTTCCAGAGACTCCTATCTTCCCATTGACCACCTTCCATACCCCTCTTCATCATGACATCATATATTCCCTCATACCATGCTCTTCTACTTCTCCCCCTCTTCCTTCTGCCTGGTACCATCCAATCCAACACCTGTTTAGGCCACTGGTCTTCCGACATCCGTTGTACATGTCCATACCATTGTAGAGCTCTCTTTGTTATTCTATCGATAACAGTTTCTTGTGCATCCATTTCCAGTCTGATATATGTATTTCGAATATGTTGTAGCCTGGATATTCTTATACTTCTCTGTAATCCATCCATTTCTGTCGCCAAGATTCTTTTCTGCATCCTTTCATTTATTGTCCAGCTTTCTGATCCATATGTAAGTATACTTTCTATTATTGTCTGTATAATCTCTTTTTTTGTTTTTCTGGTCAAATGTCTATTCCATAAAAGACCATTCAGGGATCTAATCGCCTTCCTTGCACAATTTACTCTGTTAATAATATCTTTTTCAAAGTACCAGATTTATCCATTATAGATCCAAGATATTTAAATTCTTCATCCAGAGCTTATTGATGGGTACAGAGTCATACACCTTTTCCAGGTCTATACATGCCATATGCACTTCTTTTCCTTTAGCCAACATTTTTTCCATAATCTGCCTAATCACAAATATATTATCAAGGCAACTTGGAACATTGGTATATACAAAATGCAAAATATAGGTCCTAGTTGTTATGCAGGTGGTATTTTTCATTGTGTGGAAATTGATATCCTTCAAGTAATGTTAATCCTATAAAACTGATAACATTTCAATGAAGCCAGCATAAAGGTAATAAAAAAACTTCAAATAGTAGATAATAACTGGTGGGAATCCCAATGCCACAATTCTGTCGGAACCCCTAGTAAATAAACTGCAAACTTAAATAAAGCAATAAAATATCTTGGTTCAGTCTCAAAAATGTAATACTGATAATTTGCCTGCTAGCATTAATTCTCATTAGAATTAATTATATATTATAGGATGTTAAAATTTTGAAATGACTTTAGATTAACTTCCACTTGATTTTTCCATACTACGGGGTGAATCATAAATATGGCTATACGTTTGATTGCGTTGTGTGATGAAAATATTACCATTATAGGAAATATGAAATTACTGTTGGAAAGGCAATTATTCAAATTACAACAATGGAATAAAACAAAACAGTGTAGAACGTACGTCATTAGTCTGTTGACCCATTCCGACTTCAGCCCATCTCTTTCTAGGTCTGCCCACATCTCGGGTGCCTTTAGGTTTGTGTTTTGTTATTTGTTTTGGATATCTACCTTCATTCATTCTGTCTATGTGTTGCTTCCATTTTTGTCTATATGTATCTATTTTATCAGTTATTGCAAATATTTTAAGTTCCTGTCTTATGTCTGTGTTCTTGATTCTATCTTCCTTAGTGCACCCTTTAACAGATCTCAAAAATTTCATTTCTGCCGCAGTTATCCTACTTAGATCTTGTTTTTTATGTATCCAGGCTTCTGATCCATAGAGCAGTACCGGTACTGCCAACGTTTTATAAAATTTCAACTGGGTCTCTCTTGTTGTTTTGTTATTTAGTGATAATTTTATCGTACCACATATTCCCTGGAATTTTGCTATTTTATTATTTATATCATTATCATAATTAAATGAAATGTCACATCCTAGATAATTGAGATGGTTCACCTGTTCTATGATTTTGTTTCCTATTACTATTTTCGATCTGATTTGATTTTTCCCTTGGAATGCCATTACCTTAGTTTTTTGTATGGATATTTTGAGATTATATTGTTCACATATATTATGTAGTTTAAAAATATTCCTTTGAAGTTCGTCTTCTGTATTTGCTATTATTACCTGGTCATCAGCGTATAATAATGTTTTCAAGTTGTGTGTTTTATCTAATTTTATTCCTTTATTTGTATCTTCTTCGTTCCATTTTTTTTATTATATCACTGATATATAGGTTAAACAAAACTGGAGAGATACTGCATCCTTGTTTAACTCCTTGATTAGTATGAATTTTATTTTTACTTACTTCATTTCTAGTTTTTATAACAAAATTTGTGTTCCAGTACAAACTCTTTATAGCTGCTATTAAGTGTCTCGGAATTCCTTTTTCTCTTAAAATTGTTCAAAGTTTTCCTCTGTCTACTTTATCACTACTACTACTATATATTATATTGCATGATAGAACTTAGAATTATAGCCAGGTACGATGTAGGACAAGGCTAACTGTAAAATTTCTGCTTTTAGACTGTAGGAATGTCAGTACAGTTAGGTTTAGACTGTAGGAATGGCAGTACTGTTAGTTTGATGTATAAACTCTCGAAAATAGATCAGTCTTGTCTTTTGAATAGTGTAGCGATTTAGAGGATTTCAAAGGGCTTAAGGGACCTTTGGAGCATTGATTAACCTTTTGTATGCCATGCCCAGCGCCGGTGAAAGTGTGTGTACAGTGGTATGCCACGCCCGGCAAGCTCCGGTTTTCAATCTTATTATTTTAAATATTTTTTTCCCGAAGTTTTTACTTCAATAAACTAAACTAAACTTATTTTTCGTTCTGTGTTTGTACAGCCTTTGTTAGCAATACTTTGCACATCCCTTACAGAATAAAGGTACAGGCTGGTTGTAAATGGGTTTTCTAAAGGAGGGTGTACATTCATGTTTCAAGGCCCCTTTTTTTTTTGCTATGGAATATTGCAATTTTAAGATTTTCTCTTTATTTATTTTATTTTTAGTTAAAAAGATACTTGGCCAAGGGGTAGGTCGTGCTGTGAAACACAGTGATTCATGTCTCGAACAATATGCAAGTTTATTGTGTCAGTTTTATCAGAAGAAGAGATTGACAGTAACAGTTCATCAATCGGTTATTCGTTTGACGAATGTGATAGTAGTCCTGTTTCTAAGAGAATATTATTACAATCTAAGTCTGTAAATAGTAAAGCAAGTGATTTAGACCTAAATGAACAGGGTGTGAGTGACAGTGGTGGGCATGTCGCACCAGACGAAACACGTGGCATAAAACAGCTGTTTGACTGGAATTGATTCGAACCCACGACCATAAAAAATGTTTGACAATATTTAAAATTGTAAGTGTTTAGTGATAATGCCATCAAAATTATTTAATAGGATAAATGTTTTAGTGATAGTGATAACAAATTTCAATAAAGACACCGTGCTGAATTTGAACCTGGGATCTTTACAAGTGGAAGCAACACCATCTAACCTTCAAATAAATACTTTTTTTAAAAATTATTATTCACTGAGAGTAATTAATATTATAATTACAAAAAAAAATAAGTAATAGTTTTAAAAAACTAAAAGAACATGCTTTATTAGAAAACTAAAAAATGAAAAATAATTTTAATTTCCAATACGCTTGGGATAAAATTAAAGTGGTCAACAAAAAAATCATCTCCAACATATCTAGAATAAAACTAGAGTTATCAACAAAAAGAAAATAATTTTACCATCAAAGCGTGGGGTGCTCTATATCAATTAATATATTTGATAATAAACAGATATTGGTAAAAGTAAGCTCTCTAAGAAGAAAATGTAAAAATCATAAAAAGCACCCCATGCTTTTGATGGTAAAATTATTTTCTTTTTGTTGATATCTCTAATTTCATTCTATATGTGTTGGAGATGATTTCTTTTTGTTGACCACTTTAATTTTATCCCAAGCGTATTGGAAATTAAAATTATTTTTCATTTTTTAGTTTTCTAATAAAGCGTGTTCTTTTAGTTTTTTAAAACTATTACTTATTTTTTATTTTTTAGTTTTAATATTTTACAGAATAAGATAAAAATGTAAATATCTTTAAATTCGATACTATTGTAGTATGAGCTAAAAGTAATACTCTTCTATAAAAAAAACCCCTCCCAGCCAGATTTGAACCAGCGACGTATGGATTACTGAAATTATATACCACTAAGAGTTCACTGCTCTACCAACTGAGCTCTTACAACGATTGACTAAAAAGTCGACAAGCCCGCAACCTATTATACCAGTTTTCATTTTTTTATTTTCGGATGATTCTGGCCAGGGTTTTAGAAACAAATATGATGAAATTATTGTATTGTCACGGGTCCTCTACACGTATACAAAAGTTTCAAGTCGATCCAATGTTTCTAAGTGGGTGAAAATCGCGTTGAAAGATTCCGTTACATTGATACAAAAACACTTTTTTTGATTTTCTGATGATTATGGCCAGGATTTTAGAAAATAAATATGAAATTATTGTATTGTCACGGGTCCTCTACAAGTATACAAAGTTTCAAGTCGATCCGATGATTTTAAGTGGGTGAAAATCGCGTTGAAAGATTCCGTTACATAGATAGATAGATAGATACATACAGGTCAAGCTAATATAAAGCGTGTAATAAATGTTATTTCAGTCAAAATATAAATTTATTGTGTCGACGTTTCAATCTCCTGTTGTGAGATTATTTTCAAGACATGGTTGTTTATAAATTTATTGTACATAGTTACCATCACCAAGACAATTAATTTTTTTGTTTTTTTTATATGAATATATGTATACAAACTTAAATGTATAAATTTAAAATTTCAATTTATAATTAAAAATATTTTAGCAAGGAATCATATGTTCCACACCATTCATTTAAAACTTTTTGTTTATTTAATGCTTTATTTTGTTATTTTTTTTAAATAAATCTTAAATAACAAATAGATATAAATTTCACAATCTAGGATAACTAACAATCTAAATAATAAATAAAATTTCATCTTCCAAAATTTAATATTCAATAGATCCTTTTATATAAAGGGGGATAAAATTTAATTGGAATATATCTACATCGGTATATTATAAGAAAATTATTTAATATAGGCCATTTCTGCTATTAATCTTTTTTGATAATTATTTTCTTTGTGTAAAATTTTTATGTCATTCCATTTCATTACTTTCAGTAATCAGTGAACACATAATTAATCAAAATCATAAAATGAAATGGAATGACATACAAATTTTACACAAAGAAAATAATTATCAAAAAAAGATTAATAGCAGAAATGGCCTATATAAAAAGAACAAAATAAAGAATCAAATAAACAAAAAGATTTAAATGAATGGTGTGGAACATATGATTCCTTGCTAAAATATTTTTAATTATAAATTGAAAATTTTAAATTTATACATTTAAATTTGTATATATATATATATATATATATATATTCATGGAATGTCTTAAAACTAAAAAAAATAAATCCAACACTGATTGAAGCAATTCAAAAAACTATATTCAGAATCATATGTGCAAATAAAAATGGGAAAGTACTTGTCTAAAGGTTTTCAAACAAAGGATTACGACAGAGATGCTGTATATCTCCAACATTATATAAGATTTATGCTGAAAAAGCTATTGAAGAATGGAAAAAGAAATGTAAACCGATGGGAATACCACTAGATGATAATTCAACAATATATACACTCCAGTTTGCAGATGACCAATTGATATTGGCTCAAGAATTTGAAGATATAGAATACCTCACTAGAAAATTAATACAAGAATATAGTTTATGGGGTTTAAAGATCAATATGAATAAATCTAGATATATGACAATAGGGGATCTTCCTCAAGATTTAATACTAGAAGAAAATTTAGGGACAATTAAATACACTGAAGAATATAAGTATTTGGGAATTAAAATGACTAAAGATGGAAAACAAGAAACAGAGATAAGAAACAGGATCAATATAGGAAAGTATGCTATATCTGCCCTAAATGGAATAGTATGGGACAAACATATCTTCAAAGAAACAAAAAAAACTATTTTTAATACAATAATCAGAAGCATTATTATCTATGGAGCTGATGTGTGGGCTTTAAATGCACAAATGAAAAAAAAATTACTTGCCACTGAAATGGACTACTGGAGACGTGCTGCAAGAATATCCAGGAAGGATAAAACCAGAAATTCATATATAAAAGAAAAAATGCAGGTACAATATTCAATATTATATTTTAAAAGAAGAAACAATTAAATTGGTACGGACACATTAGAAGGATGGAAGAAGGAAGACTACCTAAGATAATCATGGATTGGGAACCACAGGGAAGGAAAAAGAAGGGTAGACCAAATATTACGTGGATTCAGGGAATCGATGAAACTAAGAGGGAATGGGAAATAGAGGAAGATATATGGATGAACAGACAAGAAGGGAAAAATGTGTTAGAAACAAATGTGTAGGTACTACTGTATGAATGGGCGCCCTACGGGAAAAAAAAATGATATTCATTGTAAAAGCCGAGAATAATAAATAAAAAATCACATATATTCATATAAAAAAACAAAAAAAATGTCTTCGGTGATGGTAACTATGTACAACTTAAATTAAGAAAACACTTTAAACAACCATGTCTTTGAAAAAAATAAATCTCACAACAGGAGGTTGAAATGTCGACACAATAAATTATATGTTTTGACTGGCGATAACGTTTATTTTTTTGTGTAATTATAATACTTCAAATAAATGTATAATAGTGAGTTTAAATTCAATTTAAGAATGGCATGTAGAGAGTAAAATTATACTTTATATAGAGTTTATCATTATATAGTATGGTGTAGTACTTATCAATTTAAAAAACCTGGCACCCACAGGCCCAGCTGGCAAAAGGGAACCTCGTCTGGTCAAAAAGGTTAATTGGAGAGGTTTGGTAGTTAGTGTGAGTTTAATACTTATGCCTTACTAAATGCCTTCTTATTTAGCCAGCTTGTTTTTATGCTAAAATAACTATGATGGCCGGGTGAACTTCGTATCGCCTAACTTCTAACTATTTATACGTTAATTTTTCCTTATAGAGTTGTTCGAATTGAGATGAAATTATATCAGTTTGATTTGCATTTCTGGCGTATCATCCATAAGCCCCCTCAGTATAATAAGCGATTATATACGTTTATGAATGGAATATTTTGAGGCGGCTTGATGATTTCATTATACTTTAGTTTTTTTCTACGAACTTGTTGGCAGTTTGGATTCTCATCATCATCAAGAAGTCTCTGTATAGTAATTTCATCTTGTGATATATTACAGTCATCTTGTTTTTCATTTAATTGAGGCATGGAGATTGTTTCTGTAATATTAGGCATATTATTATAACTAACAGACTTACTTACAGTTCTGTTATTCTGTTTCTTAGGACCTTCATATGTTTTTAAATTAACATTCTTCTTAAATGTAAGATTTATGTCACATAGGCCTATACCAATTTGCGGAAATTCACTTGATATTTTATCATTGATGGTCTCTAGAACTGATTCGCCATATTGTTCAATGTCCCTTCTCAGTCCAGTTAAATTTAAATTAAGTTGCTGTCTTTCAGCCAGATTACTTAAAACTAATATTTACACATGAAATTAATATTATTATCTACATACTGAAAATAAAATAAACACTGAACACACTTAAATTATGAAATAATCAATATTTGTAATTCAATTGAAATTCGCAGTTGCAACAAAAAGCACAGCCACCTGGATCTCTCTTTGTTAAATAATAAACCAATTACCTTACACCGTCATCTGTTAGAATCATATGGAACTTACAGATAATTATAACTCTTTGTTAAATAATAAACAAATAATTTGCAATAAAAAATAATGCGACTATGAATTTAGTTATGAACAACCGTAGGTCTCAAGTTGGATCAAACAGCACACAGTGTGCAAAATTTTATTAAAATCGGTTCAGTAGTTTAGGATTCCATTGCGGACAAACAACGTGACACATAATTTTTATATATTAAGATTAAAATAATCTATGTATTCATAACAGTTATTCTGTAGGACTTTGAAAATTTATTGTGGAAGTTAATCTAAGTTTTTTTTCCAAAATTTTAGCATATGATTAGCAAGCTAGATGTTGCTGTATACTTCTAACTTGCATTGATTAAATTAGCAAGAATTCCAAACAATCAGTCTTTGTATTTAATTAATGTTGGGAAGTAAACATTATGAGGTATAATCATTAAAATTCATCGGAGAACATATTGTTTAAACAACTCACCTCATAGGATTCATGCTTCCATGATATCGCGATTTCAAACATAATCATGTTCATCGTCAGTTATGGCTGACGATGAACATGATTATGTTTGAAATCGCGATATCATGGAAGCATGAATCCTATGAGGTGAGTTTTTTAAACAATATGTTCTCCGATGAATTTTAATCAGTCTTTGCTTATGAAAATTATAGGAAGTTTTTATACTCCAGCTTCATAGAAAAAATATATCATCAATCACACTTTCAAACTCTGTCATTTGTTTAACACAAATTGATCCATTACATTTGTGAATTAACAATTGGGAACCTGACAACTGTAATTTATTTTTTTCTTACATACAATTCTTCAATGCTTCCTTCTTTCATTCTATCTGCTATATATCCAAAGAGACTGGTAATTGGTCTACAGCACCTATCTATTACAACTGTCTTTAAGTTTACAAAGTAAGACAAAATGTGTTGAAGATAATCGTAAGTCATATTTAATTCACAAGAAACAATTGAAGAAAAATCTGGAGATCTGCTGTCTTCCCAGTTAATAAGATAAGGGACTCCAGACATTCTATTATTAGTGAAAGAGAGTCCAAGCACTTTGAGCGAAGGACATTTAGTTGAAATAAAATCTAGATCGATGTCACAAATGTCTAATAATCTCAGTTCTTGCAAGCGTGGTCCAATTGCTAAAAGTGCAGGCACCATAATATCAAAGCCATGGTTGAATGCATAGTACGAATTTATTGAAAGACTTACAAGGTTTTTAAATACCACTGGCATGGAGTTGAACTTATACTTTGTGACGACTTCCAAGGAAGAAAGATTTGGATTATGTTTCCCGAGAAGCAAGACGTGTGAACTTGACAGCTGGGATTTAAATACTTTCAAATGTGGCAAGTTTTGAACTATAAATGAAAGATAATTATCTGAGACGATTGAATTTCTTATATCCAAGTATTCTAAATGCTGCAATTTCACTAAAGTTTTCACACTGTCATCACAAAGACAACCGCGAATCTCCAATTTTTTCAGCTTGCGACACTTTTCTGTTACCTTATCGAGTGTCATAAAAGTATCTTCAAACGTTAATTCAACCAAATTCTCAAATCTACTTGAATTTTTAAAAATATTACATGCTTCAAATGTATTACATTTTAGAACAGATATACTTCTAACTTTTGCAAGAACATTTTTTATTAAAAAGTGAATCTTCCAGCGGATGTTACATTCTCCCTTTACATAAGGAAGATTTTCCCTCGTAAGTACCAATGATGTCGTGGAAGGAACTACAGTTGCATTCCACATGTTCACAAAAATGTCATCCATTAAACATTCACAGTTCCTTAAACAGTCATGAAAGTCTGTGATAATTGACACAGCAGAAAGAACACAGTTTTGTAGTGTAAAGGTAACCTCATCTGCTATTAGACGAGGTGTAACACTTAACATATTCTGCATATATCTGCTTATCTGTTGTATTGTACGAAGATCCAACTTTCCATTCTTTGTGAGTTCACCAAGCTGTATAGTAACATTGTACATAAACTTCGCCAAAGCTCCCAAAGACAAATCATACAGCTGTTGAGTCATGATGTCACTACAAAAAAACACATCATCAAATAAGGATTATTGTAGTACATCAAAAATATCAATAAAACTTAATATATGGTCACACATAGAAATACATTATATAATGGAAATGGACAGTGTATCACCCCCCCCAGGAGCTATCACCTTGACGTGGTGGTGGGGCTTAGTACCCGATGAACCAGACAACCCTACTGGGGAAGATTGACATAGGTTAATCTTGCTGGTGGGTAAGAGGCGAGGGGAACTAAGTATAGCTCACAACGAGGGAATGGCGTCTGTATCCATTTTGGGCGGCCACATCTTCGTCAAGTCTTCAACGGTCAACAGGGCGACAAGGAATAGCACAGCTAAACTTGTAGGGCTTGAAGAGCGGAAGAAGCAGCCCTCTCTTGGGGGGTGGATACCCAGAGGAGCATGTTTGGAGGCTCAGAGGAAGCAGCCCTTCCACCATCCTTGTCCTGCGAAGCACTCGTAATGCTTCCAGGAGACATTTATCTTACTGAGAAGCTTCATGGAAATCAGCCGGATATACAGACGGCGGAGATGAGGTTCCTAAGACAAGTAAAAGGATGTACAAGACTTGATAGAATAAGAAACGAGGATATAAGAGAAGAATTGAAAGTACAGCCATTGGATAAGATCACGAATTACAGACAGAAATGGATTGATCATATGGATGGAATGAGTAAGGAGAGATATCCATTGTTAGCAAGAAATTATCAAGCAAGAGGAAGATGTGATGTTGGAAGATCTAGAAGACGTTGGGCCGATGCATTATAAAGTCGGAACGGGCAATTGCCTAATCCCTGGAGTGATGATGATAATGATGGACAGTGGATCACCAAGTCCCAGTTCAGGGATCTCTTTTGAATGGCGGGAGAGTGGAGGACCGTAAATAAAAATATTTATTACTTAAAAATACAAATAATCGCAATTCACTACTTTAAAATTCTTGTAAGTTCTATTAACTTATTAAACTGTGTCACTAGCACTGTACTTTATAAATGTTATTTTAACGTGATGTACATGAAGACCGGCCAACATGATGCTGCTCGTTGTAGGTTCTTTTTACTGCATCTGAGGAGACAAAGAAATTACTGCATATATAAGCGACAGGACTTTCCGGAAAGTTCCATAGAATAAATATTAAGTTGGTAGATCTGAGACTTTCAGAGCAAGTGGCAGGTTGAAGAGGGTGAAGACTACATAACAGTGAACTACATGGTCTTTATAGGAACTCAGATATAATAAGAACAGTTAAGTCTTGTAGACTTCATCAAGAAACAAACTTGAAAGAGAATGATAATAATACAACATGGGTAACATTAACATATACAGGAAATGAAACCACAAAACTAGCCAGAACCTTGAAAAAAATAAATAAAAACATTAGCATAGCTTATAGAACAGAAAACAAATTAAACAACATAATATACAATGGGATAGAAGAACACAGCAAATTTAACAACAAGGGAGTCTACAAACTAACATGTAAAGATTGTAATAAATTTTATATTGGCAGGACAAGAGAAACTTTAATAAAAGATATAAGAAACACCTAAAAGATTTTATGTATGCGGGTGATAAATCAAGCTATGCCAAACAACTCATTAACACTGGTCACTAAATGAACAGAATAGAAAATACTCTCAAGATAGTTAACATTCCAGCGAAGATAAATTTATTTGAAGACCTCAAATTTATAGAAGAAATAAAACAAATTAAATCAAAAATCAGAATATAGTAAACCATATAAGATCTCTCAGAATTGGTTGGCTGGGACATTTGATAACAATGGATGATCAGAGACTGGTCAAGAAACTCTACAAATGGAAACCTATAGGAGGCAGAGCTGTTGGAAGACTGAAGATCAGATGGGAGGATGATACAATGAACGACCTAAAGAAAATTAAAGTGACTAATTTGAATATGGCAAGAGACAGATTGGCATGGAGGAAGATTGTTGAGAAGGCCAAACTTTCACTTTTGAAGTTGTTGTGCCTTAAGATGATGATAAACAACACCTTACTTCTTAATGAGAATGCACCCCAGTCAAACAACCCATTATACAAGATCGTCAACAAGTCAGATGCTCGTACAGACATTTGGAGTCTATATTGTCATAAACAACAACAACTAGTAGCAGAATCTCATCCTGCTGATGATGGAAGTTAACTTCCAAAAGACCTCCAGTTAATATTTTATATACACAATTTTAACAAAGTTGAGGACAACAGCACCTGCCAACAGGTACAATTTAATTTTTAACTTTTATCTTATGACTATTCACCTCAACGGAATTTGATATGAATTTTATTAGTATTAACTCAGCTCCTACCTTTCATTATTCAATATTCAAGAGCCATGACACTGGGGGAAGTTCGGCAACATCCCTACTCAATAAGTTACCACTGGCTACTGTTTGACATGGCGGGAGGGGAGTGCAGAGAAATATACTTTTCTAAGAATGTTATCAGTGCTATAGGGGCATAGATTCATTGGTCCAAGTATAATACTGTTATATTATTTTTGGTCTGATCATCTTACCTCAATATTAATGTTGATTTGTTCTTGACATGTTTCAAAACAATTCTGTTTTATGTTCAAAAACAAATCAACATTAATATTGAGGTAAGATGATCAGACCAAAAATAATATATTTAAAATAACCTCAAAATATCACTTCCTAAAATTAAATAATAATACTGTTACTCTTACTTACTTACTTACTCACTGGCACTATCGAACCCGTAGGTTCATGGCCGCACGGACATAAGCTCTCCTTCACCTTGACCAGATGATGATCTGAATTGCAGTCTGTCCCTCTAACTGATCTAACATCAATGATGCTACTGTGCCAGCGTTTATCCACTAATACATGATCTATCTGGTTCCGAGTTTCTCCATCTGGGGATGTCCAGGTGTATTTATGAATATCCTTATGCTGAAATGTTGTGCTCTTAACAATGAGATTCTTTGATGTGGCAAATGTGACTAATCTAACCCCGTTGTCGTTACTATCTTCATGAAGACTGAATTTGCCTATTGTTGGTTTGAATATATCTTCCTGCCCCACTTTTGCATTAAAATCTCCTAAGACAATTTTCATATGATATCGTGAAAGGCTATCAAATAAGCATTCTAATTCTTCATAGAACTCATCCTTGATCTTGTCATCTTTATCTTCTGTGGGGGCATGTACATTTACAATTATAAAATCATGTCGTTTACCCTTTAGAATTATGTATGATATCCTATCACTAACAAACTTAATATCTCGGATAGCGGATAGGATCCTCCTTCTGACTAAAAAACCCGTTCCAAATGCAGGTCTTTCTGCACCCCCATAGTATAATGCAAAGCTTCCTGATTCCTGACTACCTTCTCCTGGCCACCTAACTTCCTGTAAAGCGACTATATCCAAGGGCAATTTATCCAATTCCCGCGTTAATATCTCTAGTGCCCCGCTATTGTATAAAGTCCTAACATTCCATGTTCCTAGGAACATGTCCCTGTGTTTGAGCCTTTGGCATGGGTTCCCTGAAGTAGTCCCCGCCCGGAGAACCGAATGGGGGACTATTTGACCTCCGGAAAATTTTACCCCAGTAGAACCCATGTCCGCATTTCTTGACGGTTGTATTTTTACGGTGAAAGATCGTCACTCTTTCGACCAAGGTACTTATTTCGTCTGGCTTATCACCTTCGACCAGTCTGGCATGGGTAACGCTATCGGCAGCAATGCTACCGCCAGCATAGCTCTCAGGATCATTTAAGCACACAAGCCACTCCACCACGACAAGGTAAAGATACCATGGAGGGTTACTGTTACTCTATGTACTTCTTTTGTCTTTACTAACATTTGTAATACTTTAAACTTTTTCAACAATACTTATAACATTCTTTTACAATTTTTAGGCATTTATTTAATTATAAGAAAAACAGTAATATAATGACATTTTTAGACAATATTGTGATACAACAAAATAAAATTATCCAGCTCCAATGGATCCCCTCTCATTGGAAATGAAATGGCAGATCTTTTAGCAAAAAAGGGCACCAAAATTTTACAGAAAACAAATCAATCCCTGCCCTCCATTCTGCAAAAATTATAATTAAAAGAAACTTCCAGAAAGAACTGATGGAGCACTTCAAATCACAAAGTAATGAGAAACCATGGGCAGCTATCTCGCAGAATAAAAACTTAATACCTGAACAACCAAGACACGAAGCAGTAGCAACATTCAGACTGTTAACAGGCCATGACTACCTGGCAGCACACCTCCATAAAATTGGAATCTTCAACTCTCCAAATTGTATCCTGTGCCAAGACAATAACACTACCATGAACAAAGATCATCTAGCTAGCTGTGAGGCTCTGAAGATGTCACCTACAAGAACTCTGGCAGGACTCTATTGGGAAGCAAGAAAGCAAATGGAACACATCCAACCTAATGGGCATTAGACTACTGCTACTACTACAATATTGTGATACTTGCTAGCTACTTTCTCTCCTCTTCCAATGTTGACACCAAGAAAAACTCAATTAGACTATTTTTGTTAGGTTAGTACTAGTTTTGTTAGTTTAGTGTTAGTGTACATTTCAGTAAATAATATGCATGTAATTTATTTTAAGTTCGGAAGGGAGAAGTTGGTGTACATGCATTTCTAATAAAAGTTTGGGAATCTATTTTGAAGGTTAGTCATACCGCACATGCTGCCATCTAGCGACAGCTCTACATAAATTTTCTGTAGGACTTCAAAGATATGTGGTTCCACCTAGCAACAGCTCAATAAACTCATGCATATGTGCACTGTTATTCTGTAGGACTTAGAAGATATATAAAATATATCTGGGAAGGTAAAGTACTGTTTTTCCTCAGTTTAGAATCCTAGGATGCAACCAACATGTAAAGCTCTCCATGCCAACAACTGGAGAAATGCCTCAAAATTGAAGTCTTAAACTTAAAAAGCTGATCTAAATACAAATATTCATTCAACTGGATTAAAGTCTTAAACTTAGAAAGGTAACCAAAATACCAATACTCCCAGCCCTAGATTTTATCCTAGGCAGGTGTTTGATCACAATTTGCAAAAATATATTAGCAGCAAATCATTTTCAAGAACTAATAGACGATATTCAGGACGTTTATTAGAACCTAGTAAGTTACAAACTTATGTTGGGTGCACTGTAATATTTTTTATTATAAAAAACTTTCTTCATTACAGTATTGCACAAGGACAAAGTGATACAAAAGTTTATATCTAGAAGTGTATATTGGCTGCATAGGAACAAATAATATTCCTGTCACAACAGGTACAAACCTGTTGCATATTTAAAAGAATATTAGAAAATGTTTAAAATGGTTCGAAAAAGTAGTAATTTTGTTTTTTTAAGGATGAAACTGTAAGGGTAAAATTTGACGGAAGTTGTGTGAGGTATTTTAAAAGTTGTGTCCCATTTTAGAAAATAGCCGATTTTAGTGATTGTTTCAATTTTACAATAAAATCTACCTGTTATAATCCAGCGATAGTTTATGAATGTAACTCAATAAATCTTGGGTCAAAGTTGATATGAGATGTCAAATGCAACTTTCCACATGATCGGTAAGTACCAATGTACCAATCAATTACAATATAAATATTATTGCGCACTTTGATGCTTTGCTGACACACCTTAACACTCCTTAATTCCTTTACAACCATGACGACCAGGCAGGGATGCCAACACCCAATGAGAAAAAGTGGCTAAAACTGACTCCTAAAATGGTTAGAAATGGCTAAAAATACAATTTTTATCCTTGGACGAACCTGTATTTTATAAAGTTATAAAGTGAACGTATCAATCTGTACCTCTGAAATACAAAAGTATATATATATATATATATTCTTTTACTCTATTGGAATTGCAGTAAATATAATATAATGACTAAATTATGAATACAATGCATATTTTAAGAAATAAATATATTCTTACAACGAAAGATTCCATAATTCTGAATTGTTATAAGTTTTCTTTGATTTATTTCTCTTCAAGTTTGCCCAAGTCATATTTTTATTCTCTTCGCATTAGACATTTTATTTCAGTGGGATATTCTTTATTTATAACTTACTTTCGCTGAGTGTTGGTAAGAATAACGTACTGTATTTAAAATTGTAGGCTTGAGCCTGTTCTGTATTAATACGTGGTTTATCTGATTGGTAATGCTATTGCGGGATATTCACGTTTTTTTATATATATGTTGCTTCGAAAGGAAATTACTTATTATGTTTTTTTTTTTCATGGTGGTGAAATCTATCAATCTCCATCCGTTATCATTACAAAATATATAAAATAATTAATTTTCTCCCAAAATACCTTGAAGAAGAAGATGATGATGATAATAAAATAAAAATAAATGGCTAGAAGTGGCTAAAGAAAGGATAATAAATGGCCAGAAAAGCTATTAGTGGTTTTTTCACAAATTTGTAGCTAGTTATGTTTTCAGAATCTTCAGATTGGCCAGATCTAGCTACGAAGTGGCTAAATTGGCAACCCTGCAACTAGTTTACAACGCGACTGTATTAATCGATACAGTCGATAGGAGATAGAGAACATAGAGAATGAATAGAAGTGCCTCACTGTGTTAAATTTTGGAAGCAATTTTATACCGCTGCGCCATCAGCATTTGACCGAGGAACTAGTTAAGGCGATTACGGTGTACAATCGCATGAAAAATACTTATCCTTTCCCATTAATTTAAAAATAAAATTGAAAGCTTAATACTAACAATACTACTTTGTGAATAATTTTCGTATGTTACATTCTTACTCTCTCCAGAAGAAAATTACAAGTTCTTTGCCAACTTTTCAGATGGCTTTAACTATAAATTATTTTCATTTTTTTAAAATTCATCGATTAGTAAGCAGACTAAAATAATTTACATAATTTCTTAAGTGTTTATTTTTAAAAAAAATCACTTTTAGATGAACATAGTAAATAGAGGAAATTACTATTTTATTATAAACTAATTGAAAATGTTAGAACTATACAACAAAAGTAGCCTATTGGCAAAATTTTTGTAATGATTTTCTGAAGTAAAAATTAAAAAAAAAACGTTTATTGTGTTGATGATCTTGATGAAGATTTTCGGGCTGTAGGCCGTGGTCGTGAGGCTTGTAGTTCCCCGTTTCGCCAGAGACTGCGTCTGGCATCCTCAAGGGTTGTCTTGAGACCCTTGAGGATGCCAGGCGTAGTCTCTGGCGAAACGTCGGGGAACTACAAGCCTCACGACCACGGCCTACAGCCCGAAAATCTTCATCAAGAACATCATAGCAACTCCGGCCGTGAAAGTCTACGTGATTACATTTATTGTGTTATTTCCATTAAGGAATATCAAACAGGATCTGCATAATGGATATGCTAAGGCAGCACCATTTGACAAGCCTAGTCTAATGAGTAATTATATGCTATTTATTTTTGTGTGCTTTACGAATCGAAAACAAACTGATTTAAGTGCAAGTTTTTAAAATGTTCTTAAAATGAAAATTTAAAAATACTTCAGGTTTATAAGAATGTAGGAAAAATAAATTCAAATTAAAACCTATGAATCATTTCTCTATTCTGAACTACTCATATGTGAATGCTTCTTCTTCTTAATCATAATTTGTAGGATTTTCATCCTGTTTATTTCCAAAATCACTCCTCGGAGGAAGACGTATTGGATGTGCATTCAGTGTCTATCCATCTCTTGGCTGGTCTTCCTCTTGTTCTTCTCCCGTCCATTGGTCTATCTTCTTTAGCTCTTTTTGCAAGTCGGTTTTCTTCCATTCTTCCTATATGACCCTTCCAATATTTTCGTCCATCTATAATAAATTTGGTTGTCTTGAATGTGACATTTGTCCCTAATTTCTGTGTTGTCTATTTTATCAAATAATGTTTTTCCCTGAATAGTTCTTAAGATCTTCATTTCACATTTTTTTTATTATTTATTCAGTTTTTTGTTGTATCAGCCCTAGTGTGAATGCGCACATATCTATTTTGTTCAGTAACCAAACTTGTCTTGATAAGTTTGTTTGCTTTTAAAAAAGAAAGAACACTGTTTGGGCAAGTTAGGGTGAGAAAATGAGCGAGTTAGTGTTGCATGGGGAAGTTTGTGTAGTTAGGGCAACATATGGTGAGAAAATGGCGGAGTTAGTGTTAGATGAACAAGTTAGTATTAGTTTGGGCAAATTAGTGTTGGTTTGGGCAAGGTAGGGTGAGAGAATGATCGAGTTAGTGTTGCATGGGGAAGTTTGTGTAGTTAGGGCAACATATGGTGAGAAAATGGCGGAGTTAGTGTTAGATGAACAAGTTAGTATTAGTTTGGGCAAATTAGTGTTGGTTTGGGCAAGGTAGGGTGAGAGAATGAGCGAGTTAGTGTTGCATGGGGAAGTTTGTGTAGTTTGGGCAAGTTATGGTGAGAAAATGGCGGAGGCAGTGTTAGATGGAAAAGTTAGTATTAGTTTTGGCAAGTTAGTGTTAGTTGTTTGTGTAAGTTAGTGTTGGTTTGGGCAAGTTAGTGTTAATTTGGGTAAGTTAGTGTTGGTTTGGGCAAGTTACGGTGAGAAAATGAGCGAGTTAGTGTTGCATGGGGAAGTTTGTGTAGTTTGGGCAACATATGGTGGAAAGAAATGGCGGAGTTAGTGTTAGATGGACAAGTTAGTATTAGTTTGGGCAAGGTAGGGCGAGAGAATGAGCGAGTTAGTGTTGCATGGGGAAGTGTGTGTAGTTTGGGCAAGTTATGGTGAGAAAATGGCGGAGTTAGTGTTAGATGAACAAGTTAGTATTAGTTTGGGCAAATTAGTGTTGGTTTGGGCAAGGTAGGGTGAGAGAATGAGCGAGTTAGTGTTGCATGGGGAAGTTTGTGTAGTTAGGGCAACATATGGTGAGAAAATGGCGGAGTTAGTGTTAGATGAACAAGTTAGTATTAGTTAGGCAATTAGTGTTGGTTTGGGCAAGGTAGGGTGAGAGAATGAGCGAGTTAGTGTTGCATGGGGAAGTTTGTGTAGTTTGGGCAAGTTATGGTGAGAAAATGGCGGAGGCAGTGTTAGATGGAAAAGTTAGTATTAGTTTTGGCAAGTTAGTGTTAGTTTGGGTAAGTTAGTGTTGGTTTGGGCAAGTTAGTGTTAATTTGGGTAAGTTAGTGTTGGTTTGGGCAAGTTACGGTGAGAAAATGAGCGAGTTAGTGTTGCATGGGGAAGTTTGTGTAGTTTGGGCAACATATGGTGAGAAAATGGCGGAGTTAGTGTTAGATGGACAAGTTAGTATTAGTTTGGGCAAGGTAGGGCGAGAGAATGAGCGAGTTAGTGTTGCATGGGGAAGTTTGTGTAGTTTGGGCAAGTTATGGTGAGAAAATGGCGGAGTTAGTGTTAGATGGGCAAGTTATTATTAGTTTGGGGAAGTAGGCATCCAAATGACAGTGGACTGGCATCCAAATGGCAGTGGACTGGATCCAACAACAAAGTAATGTAAACACTTCCTATGCAATACACGTGGACTCGCAAGCAGCACTTCTGGCCATCTCTAACAAAAGAACTACACAACCAATAGCAGTCAACACCAGAAAGAAAATTATCACTCTGAAGAAGACACTCAAGTCTCACTAAACTGGGTCAGAGGACATACAGGAATCAGAGGTAACGAACGAGCCGATTATCTAGCAAAAATAGCTGCCAGCTATAAAAATACTGTAACCTATAACTCCATTCCTATTTCTCGAGCCAAGCAACTTCTGCTAAACTATTACATCAACATATGGAATGCAACATATACCAACTCCGAGGTATCATTTCACACCAAACAGTTCATTCCCTCTATTCACCACCGGCTCTCTATATCCCTATGGCCAAACTTCATCCTTACACAATTCCTAACCAACCACGGACGCTTCCGTACATATCTTCACAGGATCAAAAAGTCACCATCTCCCCTATGTGACTGCCCCGAAAATCCACCACAGACAGCAATACATCTTCTGACAGAATGTTCACTGTACTCCAGAGACCGGCCTCCTGTTCTAACAACCCAAACTCTACCTCAGATACTACAGCACCACATCAACACCGTCACAGTGACGAACTTCATCACCAACATCTTCCGCTCACTTCAAGAATAAACTCTTGAACAATCAAACTACAGCAAAACAAAATGTAAATGTATGTAAATAACTGTAAATATTCCGTGATATGCCCATGGTAAAACACGGGTTGAAATTATAATGTAATAAAAAAATAAAATAAAAAGTTAGCATTAGTTTGGGCAAGTTAGTGTTAGTTTGGGCAAGTTCATTCACCAGGTAGTTAAGCATTTAATTGTTTGGAATATGCAAATTACAAAGACTAAAGTCAGACGAAAGTGAAAGACAAAAGTCTGCAAAAGCGTATTTTCGTAGAGCATATCATTGCTTATGGTTTATCAAACTCTACTCTGTCCTAGGGTAGCAGTGGCCATGCTGTCAGTCGCAAACTCCCAGCTGAAGAGGTGAATTGAAGCCGAAACACAGCTCGAACAACAAAGAATTAACAAAATTACATTCTTACAAGTTTGTGTCATCTGTCTGATTTCGAAAGGAAAAACCTTTGTCGAACACCATACCCACGCAAAGCTCGAATCTTGTGCCCAGTAAGCGGTTTCTTTCTTGGGTAATCTTGGGTGCCGCTCACTTGGCCCCGACGTTGCTATGATAGGCAAATATATCATCGCCAGTTTATACAGCTCAGGAAATAAAACTTTCACGTCATTCCACGTTTCTAAAGCATCTGCTTTTTTGCTGAGGAAGCGAACTAGCAGCGAAAATAATACAATAGATGGCACTAGGCATGACAAAATATTGTTCATAAAACATCGATGGTTCATAATGGAGTTTTAACATCGATGTATCGTTGGCATACCTAACAGAACATGTCTCGACTTGCACAGATACACACAGGGAGGGATGACCTTGAAACAAGTACCGTGTTTACATGACGCATTAAGCTAACAAATATCGCAAAAAAAACTTTTCTATATTAATTTATGGCTGTAAAAATAATAATAATTGGAAATTAATGTTTCCAGACGCTCTCTCTGTAAGCAATGGCTAACATAATTAGACAGAAAATATGCACCAGAGCTGTGATTTGAACCCAAGACCTCCAGCTTTAACGCACTGGTGCTCTCTGACCTCCATATGCACACCTATCTGAGTAAGCATAGATTTTCATCTCTTTAAGCCACTAGTTTGTTACAAGATCTATGCCTCTATCTTAATTCGTCTTAATATTAGGCCTATTGAAAATGTGCTATCAAAAACTCAAAACGGTTTTAGGAAAGGAAGATTTTGTTCAGACTATATATATGTATATGTATATTATATCACACTTAATAGAGAAATGTAGAGAATAGGATAACTTACCAACATATATGGGGTCTGTTGATCTTGTGAAGGCCTTTGACAGAGTGAACATAAATAAATCGTGGACTATTCTGATGAATAGAGGTATTGCACTACCTTCAGTAAAAATTATCGAAAGTTTATATGTCGATAATAAAATATTACTTACAATGGGTCGTAAAACAGAAAACAATAAAACAGCGACAATTAAATGCGGAGTAAAACAGAGTTGCCCAGTTTCGCCATAGGCTTATATTAATGATGCCATACAGCATTGCCAAATTTCTTCAATTGAACATTTTAAAATTAACGATATTTTATTAGATACTTTACTTTTTGCAGACGATTAGGGTTATGATATTTGAGACAGAAGATGGCTTACAACGGAAAATTTACAAATTGAGTAAGATTTGTGAAACATACAACTTGGAAATACAGTAAAACTTTCTCAAAGCGGAATCGCATGGGACCAAATGTTTTCCACATTAGACAAAATTCCGCATTCATTCATTCATAGTGTTCTGCTCAAGAGCAGGTCTCTCACTGCAAACTCAGCATTTTCCACTCTTTCCTTGACTCAGCTTTCCTTTTTGTATCTGCATACAAACCATTTATTTTAATATTGTCTATCATCTGATGTCTTTTTCTGCCTCTAACTTTCTTTCCGTTGACCATTCCTTCTAGGACATACGTCAGCAGGCAGTTTCTTCTTAGCCAGTGGCCAATCCAATTTCTTTTCCTCTTCTTTATGAGTTCCAGCATTGTTCTTCTTTCACCCACTCTGTCTAGCACATCTTCATTTCTTACTTTGTCCATTTTATACATTCCATTCTTCTCCATATCCACATCTCAAAAGCTTCCAGTCGCTTTTCCTCATTCCGTCGTAATGTCCATGTCTCTGCACCATATAATGCTACACTCCACACAAAGCACTTCACTAGCCTCTTTCTTTTTCTCTTGCCATAGGTCCGCAGAAAATGCTTCTCTTCTTGTTGAAAGCTTCTTTCGCCATTGCTATCCTCTGCTTTACTTCTTGACTGCAGTTCATGTTACTACTGATAGTACAACCCAAGTATTTGAAGCTCTCCACTTGCTCAATGGCTTCATCTTTAATCTTCATGTTTATCTTTCTTTGTTTCTTTCCTATAATCATGGTCTTTGTCTTATTTAAAAAGCTAAAGCGTAAACTGGTTGAGAAGGCCAAGACATTCCACTGGAAGTCGTAGAGCCTGACGAAGAAGAAGAAGAAGAAGAAAACGTATTAATGATCTTAGATAACAGAGTACCGTATATGTCTTTTTACGTACCTTGATTTAATTATAGTTCCGCTGCCTTTAAACAATAAATTATAGTATGTATGAACGATTTCGACTGCAAGACCGAAAAAACAGTCCCTTTTCGTCAGCCTTAAAAATGTCTCTTAGGCGCGTATCCTGAAATTAAAGTTTGCAGTTTTGGTTTCCGCTCACTAACTACACTTTCGTCCACATCCTTTAATTTCCCGCAAATTTCATTCCACACTACAGTCGTCTTTTAAAACTGTCCAGCCAACCTGAAGATGCCTTGAAATCGTTATTCCCTAGGGATTTAGCAACAACTAGAGCTTGACTTGAAAGCATCGGTCCGGAAATTTGAAGATTTATCTTCAATCACCTTCACTTTTTCGTTTAATAACAATGATACATACGTTTTAGCCATCTTTATTCCGTTAATTCAGAACACTACCTGTGAAAGATCGGTCTCAGAGAACTTAAACTAATTAAAAATGTTACAGTGCAATGGTTATTTGTAAGACAGGTATCTGTGTTTCGCATAACGGGTGTTCAGTAAAGCCGAAATAAAATTTCAGGTACAGGTAGAATGACTACTTCATCCAGAGGCAGTAATCATTCCTAATTGTTTTTTTTTTGTCTAACGGGTATTCAATGAAGTGGAAACTAATTTATTTCTCTGTCTTTCCGCTTTATAATGTTTTTTCATGAATTGTGTAGAAATATCCTTCCGTTTCCGCGTTGGACAGATTCTGTTTTATACAAAATAAATACACTTAAAATTACGGGACCAATACATTTGTTCACATTGGAGAGATTTCCGCATTATTCACGTTCCGGATTAAACAAGTTTTACTGTATCTGCTCCAGAAACAAAAGTTTTAGCTTTTCGTGGGTATGAACCACTAAAAGTAAGAATCTCATTATAAAATAATTAATTACCTGGGATACAATGTATCATATAGAAAAAGTGAGAACATTGCAAATAAAATACACAGATTTAATTAGGCTATATAAGGCCTACTCATTAGATGGCAGCCTTTAATAGTTACATTCTTAGACTTTTAAATATCCCTCTTTCACCCTTGGAATATAATAATGAATTGAATATTATTAAACAATTGGCTGTTAATAATGGCGACGACCCTGAAATTATAGAATGTTTAATTAAGAAGGTTCATTACAAAAAAGCAATTAACAAAGTTTTTCTTTTACCCAAAGAAAACATAAAGAAATATGTCGTAAATGTTATACATAGGCCCACTTTCAAATAAAATATCTAAACACTTTAAAAAGTTGAACATTAATGTGGCATTTAAAACTAATAAAACTCTACAAAATATAATAAAAACAATAAAACCAAAACAAAAAAGAAAAATTATCAGGTGTATATAAATTGAAGTGTGGCACATGTGACAATGTCTATATAGGACAAACTGGTAGACCTTTTATCTCTCGGATAAAGGAACACATGAGAGCATATAACAGAAATTTAGAAAATTCAAAATATGCTAACCACCTATTCCAATTTAATCATAGTTTCGATCCAAATTTTAAAATTTTACATATTTGTGATAAGGGTAAGAAGTTAGATCTTTTGGAGGCTGTAGAAATTAATACATTTAAAAGTAGTAACAGACTGTTAAATTCTCAACTTAATTTGAATGAATCCCCTTTGTTAAATTAAAAAAAATTAAATAAATATTGTTGTATTGTTGCTTAGATCAGTTGGAACACAATTTATAATTTGTTAACATGTCTGAAGAAGGTACAGTGTACCGAAACAGCTGTCACTGAATTATATAATAAATATGAAAATCAAATAAAACTACGTTTTATTTTTATTTAATTAATAAATTTAATTATATGTGTGGCTCCATACAACGAAGTCACAAGGGAACTAGAAAGGAGACCCTTTTAAAATTGTATAAAACAATGGCTGCTCCAACACTAATATATGGATAGGAAAACTGGGTCTTCACTAAAAATCAGGAACGAAGAATAGAAACTTCAGAAATGAGATTATTGAGGAGTGTTGCTGGTTATAAAATAACAGATCGGAAACGAAGTGAAGCTTTTTTGTCCAATTCCACCAAGCTGTCTTTTATGACATTTATAGATTTTTCCCCGGGGATTGGCGGAATTGTAATCCATTTCTTAGGTTGGGGCATCATGTACCGGTGGGGAAGTTAGGTTACCCCGATGATATGATGGGTGATAAATGATAATGAAGCGCCAGGAGAGTCCTTAACCAAAACTTAATCTACATTGCAGACCGTGGGTCAACCATAGGAATAATTCCCTTTAAGAAAAATTCCGGGAATCGAACCTGGGACCTTATGAACTGTAGTCAAAAACGCTGACCACTAGCCGATGAGACTGGTCCGAAATGAAGATATACGAACAGAACTGTATATATTCAAGATATTAGATATGATTGCACAATGCAGAGATGGATGGATGGACCACACCAATAGAATGGGTAACAGAATCCCGAAGGAGATTCTTCACTACAGACTTCTAGGACGAAGAAATGTAGGAAGACCCAGTAAAAGATAAACAGTTCAACTCTAACATGAGATCAGTACAGATTAAAGTTCTAAATGCTGCTGCTGATGATGATGAACTGAATGGAACCAACATGAATCTGCCATAGCATCATTCAGAAATATACGTGTGATAAGAGTCAATCTATTTGCAGACGGGAAGATATCGCCTGGAAGACTGAAAAGGAGATGGAGGGACTCTTTAATTTCTGGAAAGAACAGGCTGTGGACCTAATATATCGAGAAGAAGACATAGGCTATACATATTATTGCATTAATTATTGTTTTATTTTTTATTAGGAATATTCCGCAATGCAGTGTTTCTCCTTCAACCCAAAGTGATTTGTCGCAACAGGTTCCTGTTTAAAGCATCTTCTTCCCTCAAATCTCTAGCTTCCATTGTTCTCCTCATTCAATTTATCCAACATTCTGTACGTCAGCCTCTTCCACTTTTTCCATTAGCTTTCCAATCACGGATCATATTCTATCTTCTTCCATATTTGAGGTGTCCATATCATTTCAAGTTTTTTTCTTCTTTCTAGTTTTATCATTATGGCTAGGATTTTCATGTACTAAAAGTTAAGATTGCAACACATTATAATGAGAAGTTAAACTTCTGACTGTATTTTGTTTTGGTTTCACACACAAGCAGTTGAATAATATTATTAGAAGTAGGCTAAGACTTTTGACTTTCTTTTATCTTGGTTTCACACACAAACATTTGAATAATGTATACTAACTGCATTGCAATCTTATCTTATATTACATAAAAAATCATATTATTAAGTGGCAAATACGAGTCTCAGTAATGAAATTACGACCCAGCAATTGCCTTGATGGCTTACGAAAATAAGGAAAATAACTGCTGCGGTCTCGAGGTATTTTGTCGGGAAGTCAAGGATAAACTCTAAAGAGTTGTAGTACCGAAGAATAAGATGGTGATGACGATGGAATCAAAGTCTACTTATATCTTTTATCATAAGTAATGCCACGAGTGATTTCCAAATTATCGATAAATTCACGACTCACGAAGTGAGGAGAGAATTTATTTAGAGAATTTGGAAATCAAGAGTGGCATTTGTTAGGACTATTTAACGAATAAAATTAAGCTGTTTACTCACAAATCATTATTTAACTATAGTTATTTTAAAATATTTATATTTTTAATGTAAACGGCGATGTTTGAAAACAAATGAGAAACGATAGGTACCCTTCATCTGCTTCTTTTGTTTATCACTGCAACTAGATCATACTATTTATTGCCAAAGGAACGCAATATTGTAAGAATGCTCTCTAGTGGAGAAAAAATGAAACACATCAAACTGTATATTAATTCATTTCTGATGTCGTATGATGTAAATATGACAATTATATTTTTCTGGATTGTTACCTGGGAAAAAATACATTTAAGAAAGTGCAAACAGTGGTTTCTTTTTTTTGGTGGTATAACAAATTGCTACAAATGTTTTTATATTAACTCCCGCATGAGGCTTGTGTTGACATTCATGCACTATATATACAATCTGGTAGCCGTATTTCTCGCAGGCTCAGTCACTGCAAAATAATGGTCAGACCTGTTCAGAATATTAAAAAGGACAAGCCTTCTTTAATATGGTAATTATAACACTGATAAATATTTCGTGAAACACGACTCTGATTGGTTGTAAAACAGAAATCATTGAAACGTGATTGGCCATTGAGTCCCATTTGGGGCATGAGTTAAATAGTCTTTATATACAGTAGGCCTATATAATTCATCTGTACGTGTGTTTGTCACTAGACTCCTCCTAATCGACTGGACCGATTTCGATGAATTTTTTTTGTGTATGCCTGATTGGGTTCCTCGATGGTTTATATTCACAATTGGACCCTCTAAAACCATTAGGTGTAGGAGTTCATCTGAAGCGAACACTTAAAAATCGCTCTAGTGATCACATTTTATTGATGTTTCACAACGCAACTCAGTGTATCGTATTAAAATAAACCGAGGTAAGTGTTGTACAAAAATGAGCGAACTCCGACAATTAGAAATGGAGGTTTACTTGAAATCCGAAATACAAAATTGCCTAAACGACTGGACCGGTTTTGACGAAATTTTGTGTGTGCTTCGGTGGGTCCTTGTATGGTTTAGATTCACAATTTGACTCGGTAGGTGGCGCTGCGATCGGGTCATAGGAATTTTTTGTGTCAGGTGTGTAGTGATCTGCATTATCGACATGTTCCGTGCGACAACAGTGTGATGTCATCATGCACGTTTCTTAAGCCACAACAGATGACAGTGAGGGTCTCATAGATTCTCATTCAAAAAGCTGAATCCATCTCTTTTTCGGTCTACCATCATTCCTTGTCTCCGTTTGGTTTGTAACTAAGTATAATTTTTTGTACGCGTTCATCTTTCGTTCTTTGAACATGTTTTTTCCAGTTTTTTCTAGAGTATTTTATTTTATCTAAAAGTTTTGTGATAATTAGCTCATTTCTAATATCTTCTCTTCTTCTTTTATCTAGAAGTTTGCAGCCAGCTACACTTATTAGAAATCTCATTTCAGCTGCTTCTATGATCTTCTCTTCTCTTTTAGCAAACCCAAAATTTACTACTATACAACAGTAAAGGGATTGCCACAGTTTTATAAAATTTTAGTTTTGCTTCCTTACTTGTATTTTTTAATGTTCTCTTAATTGTGCCACATTATAATAAATAAATTTATAACTTACTTACTCACTGGCACTATCGAACCCGTAGGTTCATGGCCACGTGGTCATAAGCTCTCCATACATCCCTATCCTGAGCTAATGCTTTCCAATCATTCCATGTATAATCTACTTCCCTCAAATCATAGTTAATGCTATTCTCCCACGTCATTCTTGATCTACCAACTGGGCGTTTTCCCTCTAGTTTTCCTACAAGAAGCTTCCATGCACATCTTTGATTCCCGATTCGTGCCACATATCCTGCCCATTGCAGTCTACGAGACATAACTGTTCTTATTATATTGTACAAAATTAAATTTATTAAGTTTGTTAAAAATATCTTCATTTTTAAAATAGGAGATTTCATAACCCAGGTATTTAAAATGGTTCCCTTGTTCAACGGGTTTCCCCTCCAGAATTATTTTAGCTTATGACAGGGGTTTTATTGCGAACTTATTTAATAATACCTAATTACGTCTTAATTAGTGAATTTTATGGTAAAATAGTAACTTATATTTTTATCGTCCGTTCATAACACGAGAATTGAATGTTCGGGCAGGACAACGTCTGCTGGGTCCGCTAGTAGTGTTATTTAAGTTGTAGGTCATCTACCAGGTCCAACACGCCATGTTCTTCTCCCATGACTCATACCGCCATTTTTGTGTTCGATGCGTATTCGCGAGGGGAGGATTACAGCCCTCCCGTTAACACTTTCTGCCATTTTATAGCTCAGGCTCGGAGTCATGAGGCAGTAATCAGATGGGCTTCCCACCAGATCCCCAACCACGCATTTTCAATATCTGTGGGTTGCAAACCAAACTATTTTTGCTAACATGAGATGAAGTGAAGGGTAATATGAAATTAATGAAGGAGAAATGAAATTACATGAAGAGGAGGGAGAGTGCGGATTGATTGATGATTATTCCCTGTAGGTCTCGCTGGAGACATACTTGCTCCCGTAGTGGGATGTTTCTGACTTAGTTGTGCTTATTTTCCTATAGATGTCAGCGAGCTACATCGTCCCGAAGAGACATCTTAGGAAACTGATATATTACTTGGATGGAGGAAGATCGGTTAAATATTGCTCAGATATATTTTTATTCAAGCTTAAGGTTCTTTTAAGAGCCTGAAAATCTTCAAACTCGGGACCCACGGCTTGAAGTCTCTCCCGGAGGACTTGTCCCTTGGATTTTTTCCACCCTAAAAATCAATCGATGAATTTTCCCATCTTAAAAATCCATTGATCCCGCCCGGTTTTGAACACGCCCGGTTTTGAACCCGCGACTCTTTGAATTAGATACAAGGAACATAACGAGTCGACAATGGAAAGTGTTGGTGGGATGAAATTCGGTAAACGGGAGAACCCCGAGAAGAACTTGAAATATCCCATTATTGCCCACCATCGATACCCCTTTGGAACAGTCAGTATTCGAATCCGGAATCCATGTCGGGGCAGTCGCGCATTAATAACGCGTCTACCGAGACGGGGAAGTAAAACTTTAAACCAGAGCTGTTAATAACTTCTCAATAGGTATGAAAAGGCCACCCCATACAGATGCACTCCCAATGAAACAACACAACTGACAAATTAGTAGCAGTGTCTTATCTTGTGGACTGCAGAATTTCACGGCCGGTAATCATAATATTAAAAGATTCCGGGCTATGTGACCGTGGTCTCTAACTGGTGTTTCTTCCAGACGTTTCTCCCTCAACTGCGGCGGGCATCTTCAGTGGCGTATGCTTCTAGGTAGTGTTCCATTGTCGTCGACACGACTGTCAGGGACTCACAGTCGGATCTACGACAATGGACACTACATACAGAGTGATTCAGAAATATGGCTATACGCTTGATCGCATCTTGTGACGAAAATATTATTATTGAAGAAAATATGATGTTATCATTGGAAAGGGAATCCTTCAAATTACAACAAATAGAACAAAACAAAACAAATCACTTCTCACGTGCTGCTTGGCGGGTTGATTTTTGTGGGCTAGCGTCAAACGACTCCACAATTCTCTTTGTTGTTTTTGCATCCGTGCTAATCGAGGCCTTCCAGGAGGTTTGATTTTCTGCATCCTTCCCGTTTCCATCAGTCGTTTTCTCCACTTCCCCGCAGTCGACGGCTTCAATGCTACGTTAAACTCACGTCTTGCCCGTCTTGCGGCCTCACGATCATTAGCATACGTTATTGCCCATGCAGCAATTGTAATTAGCTGTTGCACATTCAAAGCCATTTTGACTAATGACGTAAGTTCTACACTGTTTTGTTTTATTCCATTGTTGTAATTTGAACAATTGCCTTTCCAACGGTAATTTCATATTTGCTGCAATGATAATATTTTCATCACACAACGCGATCAAAGATATAGCCATATTTATGATTCACCCCGTAGAAGCACACGCCACTGAAGATGCCCTCCGCAATTGAGGGAGAAATGTCTGGAAGAAACACCACGGCCACATAGCCCGGAATCTATTAATATTAGTGTCTTATCTTGTCAATCTATCCAAAAGGGCTGAATAAGAGGTATCTTTTAACATCTAATAAGAATCTGTTGACAGACCTGTTTTGAACAAACTACTTCTTTTTCTTTTTCTTTTTTTCTTCTTCTTCTCCTTCTCCTTCTTCTCCTTCTCCTTCTCCTTCTTCTCCTTCTAGTTCTTCTAGTTCTTCTGGTTCTTCTAGTTCTTCTGGTTCTTCTAGTTCTTCTAGTTCTAGAGCCGTTTAAGGGTCCTGGCTGCTGTTAAGTCACTCTTCCACGCAGCCCTGCCCAACGACATCCTCCTCCATCCCCAGACCCCGAGCTTTCGGAGGTCCTCCTCTACTCCATCCATCCATCCATCTCTGCTTCCGTCTTCCTCTTCTTCTTCCTCCATCTGGTCTCAGTAGTGTAAGCTTTCTAGTGGTATTCTCCTCCTCTATTCTCACCCATCTCGATCTGCCAATTTTAATAAGATTTACAATATCTGGGTCCACCGCTGTGGTCTCGAGGTAGAGTGCTGCCTTGTCACGCAGCGGGCCCGGGTTCGATCCCAGGTCGGGGCAGTTTTTCTGGGTGAGGATTTTATCGGGGTTTTTCCTCACCTGTAAGACAAATGTCAGAAAAACTTTAAAGCCCAAACGGTCCCCGAAATCATATGGTCATCATCATCATCATCATCATTATCCTTATCATTATCATCATCATCATCCTTCACCGGTGTGGAAAGCAACGGGAAGCTACCACACCTATAATTCCCTAGTAAAGCTGCAAGCATAGCATAGAAATACTATGATTACAGTAAAAGACCTGCCTTCGGACAGAATTACTATGGATGGATACAAATATCTGGGTCTGAGTACAAGTTGTAGATTTCATCATATATCTTATCCGCCATATTCCACGATCATTTATGGGTCCCAGGATCTTCGTCAGGATTTTCCTTTGAAACATTCTACTATCTCTACTAAGTGTTCAGCATTCACCGCCGAACTTAACCCATTTGCTTAAGGTTTAAATGCTCATTACATTTTCCCAGAAACCGGATTTAAATTACCGTAAATTATATTGTATATTTTCAGACATTCAAAACAAACAAAATATAACGGTACTTGAGATCACACTATGGGTGAAGGAAAAAATAAATTCCTAAACAATTCGTAAATGTTAACATAAGATTACCCTGCCAAGGGATGTATAAAATATTGCAAAATATATAACAGCAGGATTAAGCGAGTGTACCTCGTCTTCTGAGTTGAAGGCCATTTAACAGCCGGCGAGACCTCGCCTTTTGACGCAAATGAATTAAAATCAGACAACTCCATGACGTATAAAAAATCACGAAATGACCTTCTAGCTAAATCGATTTGAAAATCAAAGTAAATCGTATACTCGTGTAAACCATCCGTCAAATCTGATCTTTGAAACGATTTTATTGGTATACTCGTGCTGTCTTTTGAATGTGGAAGCTTTAGAATTGTACCATATGTAACTTACACTGAAAACAAACGCGATATCCTTAAAACCTATAAGAGCGTAAGAGAAGCTTTTAAAGAGAATGACAAATAAAAGCGAGCATTTCTAGAAACTTATTTTTTCAGTTAGATTTTAGTTTTGTGTACTCTCTGCTGTCTAAATGTACAATATGTAGAGAAAGTCAAGCTTTTATAAAGTACCAGGATTGCCAACATTTAGTGAGAAAAAGTGACTAAAACAGATACCTAAAAATGGTTACAAAAGACTAAAATGCAAGTTATATCCCTGATAACTAACTCACTGGCACTATCGAACCCGTAGGTTCATTGTCGCGTGGACATAAGCTCTCCACATACATCCCTATCCTGAGCCAATGTTTTTCAATTATCTCCTGTATAATTTACTTCCCTCAAATCATGGATAATTTTATTCTCCTACCTCATTCTTGGTCTACCAACTGGACGTTTTTCCTACAAGAAGCTTCCATGCACGTCTTTCATTTCCCACTCCCCATTCGTGCTACATGTCCTACCCATCGCAGTCTACGAGTCTTAACTGGCTTCCTATTACATACCATGTAGCTCACTGTTATGTAGTTTTCTCCATTCGCCTGTCTGTTCATTTCTCTTTGGCCCAAAATCTTTCTTAAGAACTTTATTTTCAAATACCCGTAATGATATTGTTTTGTTCATTTTATTTTACCTTGTATTATTTATTAATTTTTTTTTTCCAGAATTTATTTTATATCTTGAAACTGGCTCCCAAATGTATGCACTTCGTTTTCTTCCACCCTTTAACTAAAACTATGTAATGTATATATTCTACTAGCTAATACCCGGCGTGCGCTGCTGCGCCTAAATAAATGAAAATTAATGTGCTTTTATGTTTAGTTGAATAAGTAGAAGGAAAAATAATTATAAATTTATATTTTTTAGATACCCCGTGCTGATTACCCGGCGCCCGGGAATATACGAGTACTTATCCCGATCTTCCTGACATAAATCAGCTGAAATGCGAAAATTAATGTCTTTTATGTTTAGTTAATTAAGTGTAACGACAAATTTATATCGTAATTATTTTTAGATAGGCTACTCTGTCGGCGTTGTCCGGGAATCTATACATCTCGATCTTCTTGGCATAAATGAGCTGAAAGATGAATTTTAATGTATTTCTTATGATTAGGTGAACAAGTAAAATGAAAAATGTATATCGTAATTATTTTAAGGTTCCCTGTGCTGATTACCCGGTGTTGCCCGGGAATCTACTTATCTCGATCTTCTTGTCATAAATGAGCTAAAAGATAAAATTCGTTATTGCGAGTTACCCGTAAAAGAATACCCGTCATGTGCTGCTATGCTTGCACAGGAATCTATGTACTTGTCTCGATCTTCTTGGCATCAATGAAAGACAAAAATGGTTATTGTGAGTTATCCGTAAGAGATAAACATATGCTTTTGCGGACCTTTTTGTAGAGGTTTTTGAGATATTCAATTCTGTGTACATTAATTTTGTGCATTTGTTATGGATTAGGCAGCGTAAGCCATTTAAGCGCCCAAAGAGTTTTTTTTTTTTTTTTTTTTTCCCCACGTTTTCCACTACAAAGGGCGATTTTTGAGGGTGTGAATGGTTTGCATTCACACACACATTCATACTAAACATGGTTATTATGATATTGATTATGTTGTTCGGGGACTTTTTGAACCTTAAAGTTACCTGAAATTTGTTTTCCAGGCGAGGAAGAACTCCGAAGGAACCATTACCAAGGAAACTTGTGCCGACCGGGGATCGACCCGGACCCATTGCGTACCAGGCAATGACGCTACCTCGAGACCATAGCGATGGACGATTAAAGGTACTTTTATCTTTAAAATAAACAAATATATTTAGTTATCTAAAATCATTGAGACTGATTTTTTTTTAAAATTCCTGAACATTTATCATAAGTAATGCCACGAGTGATTTCCAAATTATCGATAAATTCACGACTCACGAAGTGAGGAGTGAATTTATCTAGAGAATTTGGAAATCAAGAGTGGCATTTGTTAGGACTATTTAACGAATAAAATTAAGATCTTTACTCACAAATCATTATTTAACTATAGTTATTTTAAAATATTTGTATATTTAATGTAAACGGCGATGTTTGAAAACAAATGAGAAACGATAGGTACGCTTCTACTGCTTCTTTTGTTTATCACTGCAACCAGATCATACTATTTATTGCCAAAGGAACGCAATATTGTAAGGAGGAGCTTTCTTTAATATGGTAATTATAACACTGATAAATATTTGGTGAAACACGACTCTGATTGGTTGTAAAACAGAAATCATTGAAACGTGATTGGTCATTGACTCCCATTTGGGGCATGAGTTAAATAGTCATATTGGTACACTTTCTAAAATAAGACACGTAGGGCCTATGTAATAAATTCAGTTAAATATCCCTTAAAAATTGAAGTTTCATCTATAGTTTGTATAAAAAAGCTGTCATTTCTCGAAGATAGATTTCAATGACATTTTTTGTTCAGAATATTTAAAATACACCAATAAATCTGCTAGGACAGATTTCAGTTATGTTATATGGATGCGAAACATGGACTCTTACTTTAAGGCAACACGCTACCTCGAGACCACAGCGGTGGACTTTTAAAAATTAAAATATAATAACCAACTCACTGGCACTATCGAACCCGTAGGTTCATGGCCGCACGGACATAAGCTCTCCATACATTCCTATATCCTGAGCTAATGTTTTCCAATCGTTCCCTGTATAATCTACTTCCCTCAAATCATAGTTAATGTTATTCTGCCACCTAATTCTTGGTCTACCAACTTGGCGTTTTCCCACTGGTTTTCCTATAAGAAGCTACCATGCTCGTCTTTCATTACCCATTCGTGCCACATGTCCTCTCCTTGCAGTCTACGAGACTTAACTGTTGTTGTTATATCTGGCTTCCTATAAAGATCATGTAGTTCACTGTTATGTAGTCTTCTCCATTCACCTGTCTGTTCATCTCTCTTTGGTCCAAAATTTTCCTAAGAACTTTATTCTCAAATACCCGCAATCTTCTTCCTCTCTTAAAGTAAGAGTCCACGTTTTGCATCCACATAATATAACTCGGAGAATAACAGTTTTATATATTTTCAGTTTAACGTTTTTTTGAAAGGAGTTAGGATGACTAGTCTCTGGAATGCATCCATCCATAGCAATTCTGCCCGAAGGCAGGTCCTTCACTGCAATCATAGCATTTTCATGCTATGCTTGCAGCTTTACGAGGGAATTGTGTAGGTGTGGTAGCTTCCCGTTGCTTTCCACACCGGTGAAGGATGATAATGGTAAGGATGATAATGATAAGGACCGTTTGGGCCTTAAAGTTTTCCTGACATTTGTCTTACAAGTGAGGAAAAACCCCGATAAAAACCTCACCCAGAAAAACTGCCCCGACCGGGGATCGAACCCGGGCCCGCTGCGTGACAAGGCAGCACGCTACCTCGAGACCACAGCGGTGGACCTGGAATGCATAATAGCACGCATTTCCAGAATTGAGCCTACGTTTAATTTCTTTCTGCATCTCATTCCTGTTTGTAATTATTGTTCCTATTTACTAGAAATCAGCCACTTCTTCAATTAAATATAATAACAATTATAACTGGAAAAATCAAGCATCGTGTCTCGAAGTTCTTATCACAGCTTGATGTCTCTGAGTTCGTTTATTGAAGATAAGTTTCCTAACGGAACTGATAATCTTAACCTGTTATTTTACTTTAAACTGTCTCTTCTCTTCCACATATATTTAGTAACTACCAACTCACAAGACTCTTCTTTACTTTTGATACCACAACACAGGGCCTGTCTATACTCTGAATCTTACACAATATCTATGACTAGAGCATGGAACTCACTTCCCAGTCATGTCAGGGACTGTCAATCGCTATCATTATTTAAATCCAAATTAACTGATATCGTAAGTTCGACACAATGAAAACATTAACTGCATTACAACTATATAGAGCATTCCATTAATAACCATCTAGGAAGCTACTTACTTTATTTTATATCATTTTAATTTTATTATATTTTATGTAGTTCACCGCTGTAGTCTCGAGGTAGCGTGCTGCCTTGTCACGCAGCGGGCCCGGGTTCGATCCCCGGTCGGGGCAGTTTTTCTGGGTGAGGTTTTTATCGGGGTTTTTCCTCACCTGTAAGACAAATGTCAGGAAAACGTTAAGGCCCAAAAGGTCCCCGAATTCATATGACCATCATCATCATCCTTACCATTATCATCATCACCATCATCCTTCACCGATGTGGAAAGCAACGGGAAGCTACCACACCTACACAATTCCCTAGTAAAGCTGCGTGGACATGCTATGATTGCAGTGAAGGACCTGCCTTCGGGCAGAATTACTATGGATGGATATTCTATGTTTTAGCTAGTATTAGATCACATCATCGTTGTATTTTGTTTAGTCTGTATTTTAATATTATCTTAAAATTGTAAGATGTATGTAATTTTTTGTATAATTCTACTATTCGCTGGTTGAGTGGAAGAGAAGGCCTTTTGGCCTTAACTCTGCCACCTAAAATAAAGAATTATTATTATTATTATTATTATTATTATTATTATTATTATTATTATTATTATTATTATGTCCCGCGCCGTAGCCGAGCGGTGAAGGTAGGAAGCCTTGGCGCAGAGCTACGGGACTTGCGCTGGTTCGAGTCTACATGGGGGAAGAAATTTTCTCATGGTATTTCGGCCAGTATGGGACCGGTGCCCACCCAGCATCGTGAGGCAATTGGGTAGCTACAATAAGTAGCGGCTCCAGGTTGAGGAACCAGCTATAACGGCTGGGGGATTCGACATGCTAACCACGTGTCACCCCTACACTGGCTGTTGATCATCTACCTCTGTGATTGACACATGTGGATGTGAAGGGCCAGCAGCCGGCTGGTAAAAGGGCAACCGCTGAAAAGTGGAAAGACCCTCAATCAATCGGAATTATTATTATTATTATTATTATTATTATTATTATTATTATTATTATTATTACTCGTAAATAGGTGTAAGTCATTCAACGAAACATCCCATTCTCCTTTTGTTTTGAGTTTGTAAAACACAAAGTGCACTTCATTGAGCTTTGCGAAGTTGATTTGACCTGCGCACTGTGACCTCCAAGTAGCTTATCTTTGCACGCGGTGGAGGTACAGCGCGATCAGTCTCCGGGTCCCGCCTGGAGAGTTTGCACGTGTTGTGTGTTGCCTCTCCACGCGTCCAAACCATTCATTGTACGTGTTCTAGTGAAAGTAACTCTAGTCCAGGCAAAGTAAATAGTACGGCCACCAAGTTGTACGCGTTATTTGTGTGAAATGTAGAATATTTAACAAGTTTTAATTGTGAAAAACATCAATGTTACCTAACTTTCTAATACGTATTCTCAATTAGCTATCTAGTGACATTTAACCAATAAAAAAACAAAACTAAGTGAAACTAAACCAAATTCGTACTATTTGTATTGCAGTGTCATATAGTCTACAAGTTAACATAGGTAAGAAATGCTTTAATTAATTTAAAATAGGTGTTTATAGGAATCGAAATATAATAAAAACAGTTAAATCTCGCAGACTCTATGGGCAGGGCATGTGACACGAATGGGAATTAAAGAAGGGGCATGTAAGCTCATGGGGAAACGCCCAGTTGGTAGAGAAATAATGAGGTGGGAGAATAACATTAACTATGATTTTAGGGAAATAGATTATACAGGGATTGGTTGAAAAACAGTTCAGGTTAGGGTTGTATGCAGAGCTTATGTCCGCGCGGCCATGAACCAACGGGTTCGATTGTGCCTGTGAGTTAGAATACTTGATTGAAATTTAGTCAAATTTTGAACTGAAGTATTTTGTTTTCAGTAATATATAATATTACTTTATATAATAATAATAATAATAATAATAATAATAGATAATGATGATAATGATAATATAATAATGATAATGATAATATGATAATAATGATAATAGTGATAATAATGATAATAATGATATGATAATAATGATAATAATGATATGATAATAATGATAATATGATAATAATGATAATATGATAATGATAATAATGATAATCAATGATAATATGATAACACGATAATAATAATAATAATAATAATAATAATAACGATAATAATAATAACGATAATAATAATAATAACGATAATAATAATAATAACGATAATAATAATAATAATAATAACGATAATAATAATAATAACGATGATAATAATAATAATAACAACGATAATAATAATAATAACGATGATAATAATAATAATAACGATAATAATAATAATAACGATAATAATAATAATAATAATAACGATAATAATAATAATAACGATAATAATAATAATAACGATAATAATAATAATAACGATAATAATAATAAACGATAATAATAATAAAACGATAATAATAATAATAACGATAATAATAATAATAACGATAATAATAATAATAAACGATAATAATAATAATAACGATAATAATAATAATAACGATAATAATAATAATAACGATAATAATAATTAATAACGATAATAATAATAATAACGATAATATAATAATAACGATAATAATAATAATAACGATAATAATAATAATAGACGATAATAATAATAATAACGATAATAATAATAATAACGATAATAATAATAATAACGATAATAATAATAATAACGATAATAATAATAATAACGATAATAATAATAAACGATAATAATAATAATAACGATAATAATAATAATAACGATAATAATAATAACGATAATTAATAATAACGATAATAATAATATAACGATAATAATAATAATAACGATAATAATAATAATAGCGATAATAATAATAATAACGATAATAATAATAATAACGATAATAATAATAAGAACGATAATAATAATAATAACGATAATAATAATAATAACGATAATAATAATAATAACGATAATAATAATAATAAACGATAATAATAATAATAACGATAATAATAATAATAACGATAATAATAATAATAATAACGATAATAATAATAATAATAATAAACGATAATAATAATAATAATAATAATAACGATAATAATAATAATAATAACGATGATGATGATAATAATAACGATGATGATGATAATAATAACGATGATGATGATAATAATAACGATGATGATGATAATAATAACGATGATGATGATAATAATAACGATGATGGATGATAATAATAACGATGATGATGATAATAATAACGATGATGATAATAATAACGATGATGATGATAATAATGAACGATGATGATGATAATAATAACGGATGATGATGATAATAATAACGATGATGATGATAATAATAACGATGATGATGATAATAATAACGATGATGATGATAATAATAACGATGATGATGATAATAATAACGATGATGATGATAATAATAACGATGATGATGATAATAATAACGATGATGATGATAATAATAACGATGATGATGATAATAATAACGATGATGATGATAATAATAACGATGATGATGATAATAATAACGATGATGATGATAATAATAACGATGATGATGATAATAATAACGATGATGATGATAATAATAACGATAATGATGATAATAATAACGATAATGATGATAATAATAACGATAATGATGATAATAATAACGATAATGATGATAATAATAACGATAATGATAATAATAATAACGATAATGATAATAATAATAACGATAATAATAATAATAAACGATAATAATAATAATAACGATAATAATAATAATAACGATAATAATAATAATAACGATAATAATAATAATAACGATAATAATAATAATAACGATAATAATAATAATAACGATAATAATAATAATAACGATAATAATAATAATAACGATAATAATAAATTAAAGTAAAAGTAAAGTGACCCCACAACAGGACCGGAGGCCCTTGGGGTAGTAGGAAGTTAAGGCTCCCACTTTTTCTAGACAATCGGCCCTTGATGTCAGCCGGGTTGTTAGCCCTGCGTGACGGCCGCCTTTACCTCCAGAACAAGCGTCTGGTACTCATTTCCGTTAGAGGCTGAGTCGACCCCAGGGCCATAGTGCCGCCAGAGGGTTTGGGTCAGTTTAAAAATCCTGACCCCCAACGGGACTTGAACCCTCGACCCTCCGGCTTGTAGCTCAGTGCCTTAACCACTACGCTACGGCGTGCCCCAATGATTGATAATAATAATAATAATAATAATAATAATAATAATAATAATAACGATAATGATGATAATAATCTCCACAGCTGTGGTCTCGGGGTAGCGTCGCTTCCTCGTTACAGCTGGCCCGGGTTTGATTTCCGGTCAGAACAAGTTTCCTGGATGTTGTGATAAGTTGGCTACACTATCTGAGCAATGAATGATACATTATTTTAAATTGCAAATATGTTGATTTTAGATTACTTTGAGTTCAACTTCTCTCTTCATTTTAAGGCATTTCTCACATTTTTTTTAAAAAAAAAATCAACATTAATTCATAGTGTTCTGCCCAAGAGCAGGTCTTTCACTGCAAACTCAGCATTCTCCACTCTTTCCTAAACTCATCTTTCCTTTTTGTATCCTCATACAAACCATTTATTTTAATTTGTCTATCATCTGATGTATTTTTTTGCCTCTACCCTTCTTTCCGTTGACCTTTCCTTCTAGGAAATCCATCAATAGGCAGTTTCTTCTTAGCCAGTGGCCATCAAATTTCTTTTTCTCGTCTTTATGAGTTCCAGCATTATTCTTCCTTCACCCACTCTGTCTAGCATATCTCTATTTTTTCTGTGCATTTTATACGTTCCATCCTTCTCCATATCCACATCTGAAAAGCTTCCAGTCGATTTTCCTCATTTCGTCGTAATGTCCAAGTCTCTGAACCATACTATATATATATATATATATATAATATGTGTGTGTTATAATTCAATTTTTGACATTGAGCAATGCAAGCTTAATATGACATGAGAAAACTAAATACCTGATTGGGATTTGAACCCGGACCTCTGGGTTGGTACCCCAACGTGATATCCATTACACCACCACACAAATCCAATTCAAACACTCATCTTTCTTTTATATATTATATTCTCCATTATTACTAGATGTCGCGAGAACTCGGTCCTCACTGTCATCTGGTAACTGACTATAACAAGTAAGCAAATTAAAGATAATATTTTAAATTTATAATATATATATATGAAACATAAGTGTTTGAATTGGATTTGCCTGGTGGTGTAATGGATAGCACGCTGGGGTACCAACCCAGAGGTCCGGGTTCAAATCCCGTTCAGGCATTTATTTTTCTTATCGTGTCAATATTAAAGCAAGTAAATTCATTTGAATACTTAGGATACAATCTAACTTATAATGAGGAATGTGATATATCCTTTAAAATACAAAACTATAATAAAGCTTTAAGAATTATCAACCAAGTTTTTAAACCATCAAAAGTGCAGACACACACAAGAATGAAAATCTATAATGTTCTCGATACACCCATAATTTGTTATGGCAGTGAAGCTTGGACCATCAGAACTCAGGATGACCGTCATATTACAGCCACGGAGATGAAATTTCTGCGACGAACTGCAGGTTATAGCCTTCTAGACCACCAAAGAAATTCAACAATAGCCAGAGAGTTAAACATCGTACCTATATCTGAATACTTCCAAGAATATAGAAACAATTGGCTAGCCCATGTTCAGCGCATGGATCGTCACAGAATACCAAAACAAATTCTTCACTACATTCCTCGAAGCAGAAGATCTGTGGGTCGACCTTTTCGGAGATGGCGGGAGACCGTAACGGGCCACTGGGCCTAATACTTGAAAGGCAGATGATGATCATCGTGTCATATATATATATATATATATATATATATATATTTAAATGTATATATTTATATATAATTCTCTCGGATAATTATTCACATGCTGCAAGAATAAATTGTGGTTTTTCCTTTTTTTTTTTTTAATTATGTAGGTGGCATGATGCCATAGAATCCCCGTTGAGGAAGTATGGATGTTTACAACTAAAAATATGTTTTTTAGGTTTCAAGGAAAAACCTGACTTACCTGGTTGTTTTCCTTGTGCCCATCATTTATATGTATGGGCATATTTCTAACAACAATAATAATGATGATGATGATGATGATGATAATAATAATAATAATAATAATAATATGTTATGATATATTATTTTGCTATCATATATTATTCTTACATTAGCCTGTAGAGATGAGACACTAAAAGCTTTCAAGGAAAAATATGACTTACCTGGATTTTTCCCTTGTGCCCTTCATTTATATGTACGGACATATTTCTAACAACAATAATAATAATAATGATAATAATAATAATGTTATGAGATATTATTTTGTTATCATATATTATTCTTACATTAAGCTCTTAGAGATAAGATGAGACACTAATAGATGATTAACACATATTTATTATTTATCAGCAATATCAAGATATGTAATCACTTAAAGCGATTTTCATGGCGCAGTTGATACGACAAATGTCAGATTTACAAAATATAACAAATGTATAAATATTATTTTACTGAAAATTATTGGATAAAATTAAAAATTAAACCTAAAGCAATTATGTTTAGAAAAATTAAAATCATGAATGGATTAAATGTAGCGTGATACATGGTCATAAACATAAATTATAACTTTTACGTTGGATCAAATTGTAAACATTCTTGTGAATTCATTTGACATAAGACACGAAAATCAGTTTCTTCCCTACTTCCCAAAGTGACACATGGGCTATTAAAACGATTCCCAAGTGCCTACTTACTTACTCACTGGCACTATCGAACCCGTAGGTTCATGGCCGCGCGGACATAAGCTCTCCATACATCCCTATCCTGAGTCAATGCCTTCCAATAATTCCCTGTACAATCTACTTCCCCCAAATCATAGTTAATGTTATTCTCCCATCTCATTCTTGGTCTACCAACTGGGCGTTTTCCCTCCGGATTTCCTACAAGAAGCTTCTATGCAAGTCTTTCATTCCCCATACGTGCAACATGTCCTGCCCATCACAATCTACGAGACTTGACTGTTCTTATTATATCTGGCTTCCTATAAAGACCATGTAGTTTATTGTTTTAGTCTTCTCCATTCACCTGTCTGTTCATCTCTCTTTGGTCCAAAAATTTTCCTAAGTACTTTATTCTCGAATACTTGTAATCTTCTTTTCTCCCTTAAAGTAAGAGGCCATGTTTCGCACCCATATAATATAACTGGTAGAATAATAGTTTTATATATTTTCAGTTTAATGTTTCTTTTAAAGGAGTTGGGACATCAAGAGTCTCTGCAATGCGTAATAGCATGCATTTCCAGAATTGAGCCTATGTTTAATTTCATTGTGCATCTCATTCCTATTTGTGATTATTGTTCCTAGGTATTTGAATTCAGCCACTTCCTCAAAATTTCCCTCATTTGTCATTAGCTGTCCATTTCCATTATATAATGTATTTCTATGTGTGACCATATATTTAGTTTTATTGATATTTACTTCCAGTCCTAATTCCTTAGTGTTACTCAATAGTATATGCGTGTTGTCTTTTAGGATTTCCAAGTGCTTACATCCCAAAATATTGTAGAATATGAACAAACTCGTACTTTACAATAGTATATTACGATGCGAGATTGGGAAGTGGTTTTTACAGAATCGAGGAAAAATGTTTAAAAACCGAGCGATAGCGAGGTTTTAATTTCCGACACTATGTAAAACACTTCACAAACGTGCTTTGTACTTTATTTTTTGCGCGATGGTGTTTTCAAAATAATGTATAATAGTAAAATAATAACATCTTTGTTGGAAATATTTGCGTTCATTATAAACAATTGACTAACGTTAACAGTGTGGGCAATGTTTATTAGTTGAAACAACAGGAGGCCTTGAGAACAATTATTGATATCATGGCCGCAAGTACGTATTTATTGATTTATATTGTTTCAGATAAAGTTCAGTTCGTTTAAAATGCAGTGATTTGTTTCGTAAATTTTTTTTAATAACTTTATTGCTAATTTACAATCTATCTTGAAAAGACAATAAGTAAATTAGTTAAAAGACATAACTTGTTAGGAGAATACTGCCCATTGACAGCACTCGCTCCATTATACAACATTTTATGCAAAAATGAAAGCAAGTTCTAATATTTTATATCTTTTTAGTCTTCTTATTTCTTGACTGTTGTCTAAAAGATTGATTGCAAGATGATTAGGATGAACTTCTAGTCGCCTTAGATATCGAGTGCTGTACTTTTCTATTTCTTCTTTTACAGTGGCTATTTTTAAAGTATATTAACACTACCTTTTGGATATTTTCAGTATAATACATTGTAAGTAGTATACATAGAGGGCTGTGGTTTTACTTCCCGCAAGTGGGTGTGAATGTAATATTACAGTACAGTTATTTAGGTTGGTAACCCCGAAATATAGGAAGTTGAACTTTCAATAATGGTCGCCATTGCTGGTAAGTACGACAAAACTCACTATCGCGCAAAAATAATTATTTACTTAACTTAACCCATTCGCCTCAAAAGACGAGCTAGACTCGCCGGCAGTTAAATGACCTTCAACTCAGAAGACGAGGCACACTCGCCTAATTCTGCTGTTATATATTTTGCAGTATTTTGTACGTCCCTTAGCAGGGTCATCTTTTGTTAATATTCATGAATAGTAGAGGATTGTGGTTTGGCCTTTACCCTTATTGCGATCTCAAATACCATTATATTTTGCTTGTTTTGAATGTCTGAAAATAGACATAATTTACGGTACCTTTAATCCGGTTTCTGGGGAAATGCATTGAGAATTTAAACCTGGAGCGAATGGGTTAAAACTCTTATGCTACGGTTTATTATACAGCGGGTTGCGCCCGACGTGACGCGAATTCGCGTTTCGCTCGGCGTGATGCTGGTTCCGCATGGAGCGCATACGCTACAGCGCATATGTTTATGGAATTGTCGCCAGGTGGCACCACATATATGGAAAATCAGAATGACCAACGTTCATAATGAATTTCCAAATGTGTTTACAAAAACTAATGTATACAAACCTGTCCCTGCATAACCTAATATAATAAATTACTTACATACTATTTAGTAAACTATAAACTAATCTGATGTACACTAAACTGACCCATCGGAATCTAACAAAATGAAGTGATTGAATATTTATTTCTTAAAATATGGTTTGGAATTAAATGCAAATGTTGGTAATTCACACATATGTCCTGCCATCTGGTGGATTTAATTTTATGAGCGTTGACGTATGCCAACTTCAATTATAATAAAGAACTTTGAAAATAAATTGAGAGGAAAAGTCATAATTTGTGTACATTGATAAACATATTAAAATTCTTCATAAAAAAGTTTCAAGTGTTGCAAAACGATTAAAATAGTTCGAAATATTAGTAAAGACAGAAAAAGTACCTAGAGCAACAGCATCATATGAATGTTGTATGGAAAATCATAGAATAAATAATTCTTTAGGTGGGGAATGTTGTATGGAAAATCATAGAATAAATAATTCTTTAGGTGGGGAATGTTGTATGGAAAATCATAGAATAAATAATTCTTTAGTTCTTAAATAAACATATGGTTGATGAATATACCAAATTTTAGAATACTTCAGATTTTCGCCTGAGCAGTTTTATCAGGTTTCGAATTTAATAGAAGACGAAATTTATACACATCCATAATATTCCTGAGATACAATATTTACAGCTTTTATTTATCTCTTGACTAAGTTCAAGCCACAATAACTTTTTTCTGTACATCTCTGTACTCCTTCATGCTCATATTGTAAAAAACATGTATAGAACTCGATGATTTGCAACAAAACTGTCTAACTTTCGTCGTTAAAATTGGAAAGTTATAAAACAAGTACTGTATTTCCGACATTTTGTTAACAAATCTTAGTTTGTTTTTAGCAATCACACCAATGAGTATGGGTAATATTTTCTATATTCTTTGTTTGCGCTGGCAAATTGCGTCCTGGATTCAAGAGATTCCAAAACACGACGCGACATGTCAGCGCAAATTTTTTTGCGCCAGCAATTTGCGTTGTAGATAAACCACATCCATTTGAATATATGGGGAGCAATTTTTGCGCTTGCGCGTTGCGTCGTAGATAAACCACAGCATTAAACCACGCAGAAGCGTTAGTTGTTACATCAGTTTCCTTAATTTTGTATAATTAGCGTCTAAAGCTTATTAGAAGATAAAACTCAACAGAAACTTTTTGTAACCCCTCCTACATAGCCTATAAGCCTAACACGTTCACAATTTCCTGCTGAAATAAAATTGTAATTTCGCAGAGATTACACTGGGCAACAAAACATATTTTTTTTTTGTCTCAGAAAGTAACATATGTGATTCTGATAGTATTTTTTCTCCTGAATTCATATATGATACCGGTTTTTCTACATCACTCAAGGTTTCCGAGAGAGACAGAGATTTATAATTTCAAACACTTTATTATTTTCTACATTCATAACTACACAATATTCCAACGATCTTCTTGGCATCAATAAAAGACAAAAACGGTTACTTTGAGTTATCCGTAAGAGATAAACATATGCTGTCGCGGACTTTTTGTATAAATTTTTGAGATATTCAATTCTGTGTACAGTAATTTTGTGTGTTTGTTACGGTTTAGGCAGCATAAGTCATTGAAGCGTCCAAAGAGCTACTTTTTTCACGTTTTCTACTACAAAGGCCGATTTTTAAGGGGGTATGAGTAGAGTATCACAACTCTCTTATAGCCTATGTTCATCTCGGAGATCTCCTGAACATTTTGCAAAAAGCCCCATCACAATCGGATCAATGGTATGGGCGCGCATAAAGTACGAACAAACATTCATTCATTTTTATATATTAGATTAACACGAAAAGTTTTAATAATTCAAGTAATTAAAATCATATATAAATAATAATAATAATAATAATAATAATAATAATAATAATAATAATAATAGCTTTATTTTTTACCTGGCAGAGTTAAGGCCTTAAGGCCTTGTCTACCACTCAACCAGGTTTAAAAAAATACAAACAAAAAAATAGTCTTAAATCTAAATTACAATATATATATATATATATATAAACGATTACAAGTTATGAATACAATACAATTAATATATATAATGTATTTTGATTTACTCTAAATTTAACGAATTAAATATATAATATGTACAATATATATAAAAAACGAGGAAAAGATTAATGACATAGTATAAAATTAAATAAATAGAGAAAAAATTAATTATTAGACAACAGGTAAATCGTATATTTATAACAAATAATTGTTTTGCCATCTTCACAACGACCCACTTAAACATATTTTTGAAACTGATTAAATGTTTCAATAATTTTAAAATTCATGCTGAACTACTGTTGAGGTTGTATTAAATCTTATAAAAATAGTAAACCATTAAAATATAAAGGTAAAAGTCTCTTTCAAGGCAAATAGAGGGTGCAGCATAAGCCAGTTAACCGAAAATGCAAATATATTATTTCTGTAGCTTATAACATCTATACAGAAAACTACTACCGAAATTGTGCTAAGTGACCTCCATTGTTGTTTAAGCAGTAGTGTTTGAGATTGTTTCTGAAGGTCCCGTATTCAAACCCCAGTTTCAACCAATACGACTTTTTTTCTTGCAACCATGTGCAGTGGTTAACTGTCTTATGCCGCACCCTGTATATCAATTTATGGTAGTAATACTGAGGTAAAGTCCCACGAATCCAAATAAACATAAAATAAGTAAATTTAACTTCAAATAAAAAAAAAGGAATCTGTATCACACCCAAGGAAAATAACACAAAATAACATAGGCTACTCATAAAAAAATATTCTTGGATTTTGTTAAAATAATGCAATTAGTACCTAATTGATTATTTTATAAGAAACCTAAAAAAAAAACAAGACAGGATAAAGTAAGAAATGAATTCCTTTGGAGAGAAATGAATGTCACCACATCTGTTGTTAAGAGGATTGAAAATCAAACTCTTAAATGGTATGGCCATGTACAAAGAATGGAAAATGAAAGATGGTAAAAAAATATATACAAATGGTCACCCCCTGGAAGAAATAAACGTGGCAGACCAAGATGGAAATGGAAAACCTACGTCAGAACTCTAATGGATGATAAGAATTTGGAAGAGGAGATTGGAATGATAGAGATAAATGGAAACTGAAATGCAAACCTATAAGTGGGGGAAAGCCGAAGAAGAAGAAGAACCTGATATATCAGTCGTCCTCAAAAATGTTAATGAATTTTAATGTTGAGGACGGCTGATGTCTTAGGCATTAATTATAGTATTTTTAACTTATGATTAAACTAGATATAATACATTATATAATGGTAATGGACAGCTAATGACAACTGAGTTAAATTTTGAAGAAGTGGCAGAATTCAAATACCTAGGAACAGTAATTACAAATAGGAATGAGATGCACAAAGAAATTAAACATAGGCTCAATTCTAAAATCCATGCTATTATGCATTGCAGAGACTCTTGTCCTTTCAAAAAGCGTTAGACTGAAAATATGTAAAACTGTTATTCTACCAGTTATATTATATGGATGCGAAACATGGACTCTTACTTTAAGGGAGGAAAGGAGATTACGAGTATTTGTGAATAAAGTTCATACGAAATTTTTTGGACCAAAGAGAGATGAACAGACAGGTGAATTGAGAAGGCTACATAACAATAAACTACATGATATTTATAGGAAGCCAGATATAATAAGAACAGTTAAGTCTCGAAGACTGCGATTGGCAGGACATGTTGCACGAATTTAGAATGAATGGCGGGAATGGAAGTTTATTGTAGGAAAACCAGAGAGCAAACGCTCAATTGGTAGACCAAGAATGGGGTGGGAGAATAACATTACCTATGATTTGAGGGAAGTAGATGGGAGTAGATTAAACAGGGAATGCTTGGAAATCATTAAGATAAGGGATAGGGATGTAAGGAGGAACTTGTGGTCTGCGTGGCCATGAACCTAAGGGTTCGATAGTGTCAGTTAGTTAATACCTGATACATTAGTCGGCCTCAAAATGTTCAATTAATTTTATCTTTGAGAAAGTCTGCTATCTTTGGGGCACTAATTTTATTATTTTTAGACTTATGATTTTAAATGTTTGTTATTTCTGAACAGAATTGCTATAGGAACTTAGAACCACAACCTTGTCATGTTTACGTTAGTGCGAGTTTATTGCTGGTGGATGTACCGTATGTACAGTTGTCATAGCAACTGAATAGGCCCCTGAACGTAGGCTCATTTAACTGCAAATGATTTACATGTCATCTCTTAAGGTAGAGTAATGGCAATTTATGTAAACATTTCACTATATTTAGTTAAAAAGATTATCCAAAAATAATCAGACTTGGTCAGTGATTTTACTAGATTTTAATCCACTGTAGATTAGGCTATAGGTGCGGTGTTTCATGGACGATTCTAAAATCTACTGTAGGTACGATTTTTGTGTATTACAGGGATATATTATCTATCCTTATACTGCGTTTCTGAGACTTGAAATTAATGCAGTTTTTCGTAAGTATAATAATATATAACATATATGATATATAGATAGATAGATAGATCATCGGTTCATTAATGTCTTTAATATCGTCCGATTCCTAATACCCAATTTTGTCGGTCTATCTAATCTCCTGGTTGTAGATATGTTTCTCTTTCATGTATAAACATATTCCCTGACTCCAGGAGGTTTTAGGTCTTCCTCTGCCTGGTATTCCCTCAGGTTTCCATTCCAAAACACATTTTGGTTCCCGATCCTCTTCCATTCGCTGGACATGTCCGTACCATCTTAATTGCTGAGTTTTAATATAATCTAAAATAGTGTCTTCAATCTTCATTTTCTCCCTTATAACTGAGCTCCTAATTTTTTTTATCTTCTTGAAATTCTTGCTGCCCTTCGTATAATTATATAATAAAAGGTAAATTTTATAGTACATTAAATTCTATTCTGGATGAGATCAGCACCTCAAGATAATTATATTAGCTGGCGATTTTAACAGCAGAATCGGCAAAGAGATAGATAATGATGTAGTCGGACCATATGGAGAATTGGAGAAAAATGACAATGGTAGGAGATTGATAGGATTTTGTGAACAGTATTCACTTAGAATCCTAAATGGATTTTACCAACATAGAGATATTCGTAAGTATATAATATACTAGCTGGCCCGGCGAACGTCGTATCGCCTTTAAATATTTTTACGTTAATTTTTCCGATGTTTTAATAGTTATCTGCTATTCGGGGCGGAAACAAATCCAACAAATCAAGGTATAAAATCGGTCCAGCCGTTCTTGAGTTATAAAATAGTGTAACTAATCCGACTTTGTTTTATATATATATAAGTCCCGTCCACACGTTGCTGTTAAAGTAAGTGAGAAATCTAAATCAGAAAGTTTTTGTTTTACACAATTTTTTAGTTCTGGTACGTTAACTACACCCGGTATAAATATGGGTGGTGGTTTATGTGGAAGTGGTTTTGTTGATTGAGATGAATTTATGTTTGCATTCTCAGTATCATCCATAAGTGTATCATAAGGATTATATACATTTATTGATGGCATATTTTGAGTAGGCTTGCTGATTTCATTATACTTTCGTTTTTTCTACCAACTTGTTGGCAGTTTGGATTCTCATCATCATCAAGTCGTCTCTGTATAGTAATATAATCTTGTGATAAATTATAGTCATCTTGTTTTTCATTTAATTGAGGCATGGAGATTGTTTCTATAATATTAGGCATATTATTATAACTAACAGACTTACTTACAGTTCTGTTATTCCGTTCCGTATGACCTTCATATGTTTTTAAAATTGACATTCTTCTTAAATGTAATATTTATGTCACATAGGCCTATACCAATTTGCGGAAATTCACTTCATATCTTATCATTCATGGTCTCTAGAACTGATTCGCCATATTGTTCAATGTCCCTTCTCGGTCCAGTTAAATTTAAATTAAGTTGCTGTCTTTCAGCCAGATTACTTAAAACTAATACTTACACACGAAATTAATATTATTATCAATATATTGAAAATAAAATAAACACTGAACACACTTAAATTATGAAATAATCAATATTTGTAATTCAATTGAAATTCGCGGTTGCAACAAAAAGTACAGCCACCTGGTTAAATAATAAACCAATTACCTTACACCGTCATCTGTTAGAATCGTATGGAACTCACAGATAATTATAACTCTTTGTTAAATAATAAACAAATAATTTGCAATAAAAAATACGACTATAAATTTAGTTATAAACAACCGTAGGTCTCAAGTTGGATCAAACAGCACACAATGTGCAAAATTTTTTAAAATCGGTTCAGTAGTTTAGGATTCCATCGCGGACAAACAACGTGACACGTAATTTTTATATATTAAGATAATAAATAATACATTAAATAATACATTAATACATTAAAAGCTAAATTAGTACGAAATCACAAAAATAAAGATATATAATACTTTGGTCTTACCCTCCCGTTTATACAGAAGTCAGATTTGGACATTAAGAAAAAGAGACAGGAGCAGAATCAAAGAAACGGAAATGAAATTCCTCAGAAGAACATCAGGATACACTCTATTAGATCAAAAAAAAAATAATGAAGCAATTTTAGAACAATTAGAAGTAGAATCAGTAGAAGAAAAACTCAACAGATATAAATTAAACTGGATAGACCATGAAAAAATAATGGATAGTTCAAGAATCGCAAAAATGATGATTCAATATAAGCCCAAAGGACATCGTATACCAGGAAGACCTCTTAAAAGACTGCTAGATGGGGCCGAAACATATCTACAAAGGCCTAATTCGTGATGGATGATAATGATGATTAAACAGGAAGAAACTATTTGTACGCCGGTATTATATTTTATTTATTTATATTATCGGAAATCCCGTCTTTACTTACAGGGTTATTTAAAACAATACAAACTGTATAAGAATAAATAAGTAAATAAATAAATAAATAAATATATAATACAAATTTTAATTGTGATGGCAGTCGTCCTCAACAAATGAAATATAGTTTAAAATATTTAGCTTTCAGAACTAGTTCATTTTCAAATGTGTTCTATTAAGTACTAATCATGTTTTACGAACATCTTGTATAATGGGTTGATCTGGTAGGATGTTTTCGTTCAACAGGTTATCAATTTTTTGTTTCTTTCAATATTTCTATTTCCTCTAAGATGTTTATCTTCCAGTTATCATTTCCTCTGCGTGTTATTGAAAGAGTTATTGTGTTAAATCGATGACTTGTGTTTGCAACGTGTTTCACGAAACTTTATTTTCGTTATTTCTAATATATATATATATATATATATATATATGTTGTGTGTGTGTGTGTGTGTGTGTGTGTGTGGAAAGCAACGGGAAGCTACCACACCTATAATTCCCTAGTAAAGCTGCAAATCATAGCATAAAACTGCTATGATTGCAGTGAAAGACCTGCCCTTGTAATTCTGCCCGAAGGCAGGTCCTTCACTGTAATCATAGCATTTTCATGCTATGCTTGCAGCTTTACTAGGGAATTGTGTAGGTGTGGTAGCTTCCCGTTGTTTTCCACACCGCTGAAGGATAATGATGATGATGATGATAATGATGATCATGATGCTGATGGCCATATGATTTTGGGGACCGTTTGGGCCTTAAAGTTTTCCTGACATTTGTCTTACAGGTGAGGAAAAACCCCGATAAAAACCTCACCCAGAAAAACTGCCCCAACCGGGGATCGAACCCGGGCCCGCTGCGTGACAAGGCAGCACACTACCTCGAGACCACAGCGGTGGACTATATATATATACACATTGTTTTTGCTTTTTATGCCAGGTGTCCAGTTGTGTATGTTCCAACAGAGAATAATTGACGGCTAGTGTCATGTTATCCAACATGATAAAACTTATTTTCCCTATTAGATTACAGTTTTTTGTTTATTTATACCCCCATTACTGTGTCCCTGTACCACATAATATTCTAAACTCTTTTCATTTCGTTGGGGAGACAATTGGAAAATTAGTGTAAATCAGATTAGTTTACAGTTTATTGGATAATCTGGCGCCCCATAAAGATAAGTCGGTTATTCCGTTTCAACAATACCTAATGCATGTTTTTCATAAGTAATGTCACGAGTGAATTTATCTAGAGGATTTGGATATCAAGAGTGGCATTTGTTAGGACTATCTACCGAATAAAATTAAGCTGTTTACTTACAAATCATTGTTTAAATATAGTTACCGGTATTTTAAAATATCGTCATCATCATCATGAACAAATTCGTTTTAGGCCATGTGGCCTGTACGGTAAACCTAGCGAAGATAGTCTTCATCTTCCACCGATGTTTTGGTCTTCCTTGGTCCCTATGTCCAGTTGGGGTATATTGGAATGCCAATTTTGGAAGTCTATTTTGCCATTCTCCTCAGATGATTTTTCCATTCTTGTTGGTATCTTTGTATATCTTCATTTAAACTTGTTACTCCAGGTTTTCCTCTGATAATAGTGTTCCTTTGGTGATCCAGTCATTAACTCCTATCAATGATCGTAAGAAGCTCATTTGGCTTACTTGAAGTTTATGAGAGTTTCTTTTATTTAAAATCCAAATTTCACTTCCGTATTTTAGAGCAGCTTTTGATGTGATGTTATGTAATTTTAGTTTTGTCTCTGTCCTCATCTGTTTACCAAAATGTCTTCGTGTTACCCCATTCATTATTATATTTTTGTAATTTTGAATCAATGTCACTCTTATACTCTGCAAACACACTTCCTAAGTAAGAAATGTATATATTTAATGTAAACGACGATGTTTGAAAATAAATCAGAAATGTGAGGTTATGTTTATTCACTGCAACTTGATCCTATTGTCAAATAGGATCGCAATATTATAAGAATGTACCTTCGTGGAGAAATAATGAAACACATCAAATTTTATATTATAACCATTATAGGTTATTCAATTTCTTTAGTAAACAACTCGGTAAAATCAGGGAATCTGTTCATTATTTGCTATATTCAATGCATTTGTTGGAGAGGTAGTCACTGCAAAATAATGCTCTGACCTGTTCAGAATATTAAAAAGGAGGAGTTTTCTTTATCAAAAAAGCAGGATGCGGTTAAGAGAATTCGACAAAGAGTGAGGTGAAACACGACTGCCATCCGTTGTAAAACAAAATTCATTTGAAATGTGATTGGTCATTGACTACTATTTGGGGCATGAGTTGAAAATGCGATCATAGGCTAACTTTTCAAATTTTCATTAAAATTTCAGGCATTTCTCATATTTTTTTTTAATTGTCCAGGTAATTTTCACATGCTGCAACAATAATTTGTGTTTTTACACGCTTTATATTAGCTTGACCTGTATCTGTCTATGTGACGGACCTGTATCTATGTAACGGAATGTTTGAACACGATTTTCACCCACTTAAAAACATTGGATCGACTTGAAACTTTGTATACTTGTAAAGGACTCATGACAATACAATATTTTCATAATTTGTTTCTAAAATCCTGGCCAGAATTATCAGAAAATCAAAATAATAAAAACCGGTATACGTAATAGGTTGCGGACTTATCGACTCTTTAGTCAATCGTTGTAAGAGCCCAGTTGGTAGAGCGGTGGACTGTAGTGGTATTATAATTTCAGTAATCCATAGGTCGCTGGTTCAAATCCAGCCCGGAGTTTTTTTTAGATGAGTATTAAGCAATTAAATTTTAATGGGATTCCGGTTTATGAGAATCAGTTAAACTAAAAATTAAAAAAAATAAATAATGGTTTACAAAAAAAAAACGCGCTTTATTAGAAAACCAAACCAAAAAAGGAAAAATCATTTTAATTTCCAACACGATTGGTATAAAATTAAAGTGGTGAAAAAAAATCATCTCAAACACATCTAGAATAAAACTAGTTATCTACAAAAAAAATAATTTTACCATCAAAAGCGTGGGATGCTTTTTATGGTTTTACGTTTTCTTCTTAGAGATTTTACTTTTACCAATATCTGTTTATTATCAAATATATTAATTGATATAGAGCACCCCACGCTTTTGATGGTAAAATTATTTTTTTTGTGGATAACTCTAGTTTCATTCTAGATGTGTTGGAGATGATTTTTTTTTTTGTTGACCACTTTCATTTTATCCCAAGCGTGTTGGAAATTAAAACTATTTTCCATTTTTTTATTTCGGTTTTCTAATAAAGCGTGTTCTTTTAGTTTTTTTAACTATTATTTATTTTTTATTTCGATTTATACATGTGGGAACCTAGCATAGAATCCGAATATTTTGACGAGTAAAAAATTAATCAGGGATGACTGAAGAGTTGACAATACAATAATTTAAAAACATTGTTTTTCAACAGCTACTTTCCTTAGGAACTCGCAAAAAAAATAATTTAATGCCACTGTTCTAAGTAATAAGCAACCGTAAAATCAATTTTAGAATACATTCTATATGCAAATTTTATTTACAATATTATTATTTTGTAGCGTTTTCCTTGTTTTGATTTATAGTAGGAATAATAGTATGCAGAAACGCAGTGCGTCATAATAGGAAGGTTTTTTCCTTGAAGATTTGGTCTCCGACACAAGGTCATTCCATATTAGGTGAGATTGCAAAGTAGATTGTATATAATTAGCTTTATGAATCCGAATGGTATATTAAGTAAATGGTCCATGATATTAAACCCGATCTGCCTGTTTGTAGGACGTTAAGTATCATAACATCAAGTCCAGTACTAACGGATTCCAAAGGGGTGTATTGCCTCACCATCATCTTCGTACATTCACGAATTTAGACCATTTGTTGACTTGTTTCGGCTTCAAGAGAAACACCATCCAGAAGTCTTTTGAGTGGACGTCCTGGTCTTCTTCTTCCTGCAGGTTGATATCTTAACATTTGTTTGGGTAACCTGTGATCTTCCATTCGATGAACATGTTGTATCTGTATTGTCTTTGGTGGTTCTGTGACATTGCATATAATTTCCTTAAATATAGCTTGAATAAAATCGCTATATATAAGGTAAAGGTTCCTATGACAGGTCAAAGAGAGTGCTAAAATCACTTTTAAAAAGGTAGCTGTCACAAAAAAACTGTGCTGATGCAAACATTCTGTCTACATATCTGAATTCAGTATGAAAAAATGCACTAGATTCACTAATCAGATTTCTTGTGAAGAAAATCTTGTCGACCAGTGTTATTTACCGAATAAAATTTACCCAAAAATCATTATTTAAATGTAGTTACCGGTATTTTAAAATATTTATATATTTAATGTAAACGGCGATGTTTGAAAACAAATCAGAAATCTGAGGTCAACATGATTTGTGTCTCATGAGTACCAATAGTTGTATTTAATGCAGTTTTTTTATCGTGTTTTCAAATATGTATTCGGAATTTCTCCATCACCCAATTTTTTTTATTTCATTTCAGTTAATGTATTTAAATAATTATTTTTTAATAAAAGTTTTTTCATCCATTTGTACATTGTAAAATAAAACCAAATGAGCTAACTCAAATGATTTCAGCTATGGAAAAGAGATATCAAGGCAAATGGAATCCTAATATGCTGGCCGATTATTGTTGGACCATCAAGAGGGATGCTCCACAGGCGAAATATTGCAGAAAATCGTAATTTCTTACTTTCTAGGTGAGTCCGAATGTTCGAATATTGTGTACTTACGAATGTAGAAAATATTAAAGTGTTTGAAATTATAAATTCCTGTTTCTCGGAAACCTTGCGTGATGGAGAAAAGCCGATATCATATTTGATTTGAGGAGAAAAAAATACTATCAGAATCACATGTTTTTCTTTCTGAGACAAAAAAAAATATTTTTTGTTGCTCAGTGTAATAATAAATGTGTCTTCTAAAGGTTTCATGTGTAATTCTTCTAAGATGTTTTCATTTTTTTATGATCTAGTAGTGTGTATCCTGCAATTCTCCGAAGATGTATTACCTATACCAGAATATTTGTTTACAAGATGAAAGAAAACACAAAGCGGGCAGTCAGTTACGTTCCATCGTGGTTACGTAACAACTGGATATATATTCGCTAGGAATTGTATATCGATTATTTTTTATGGATTCAGATTGGGGGAAAAAAAAGCTAACTGTTTGTGTTGCATAGAGTTCTGCTACGTAAGACATTGTAATATCAGATGGCATTTTAATTCTTCACATCCTAATGATCATGGAAAAAAATAAATTAAAAAAAATTAATAACAATTTGTTAAATGCTTTTAGGTGATAAATTAAATGTAAATAATTAGTACTACATTATTATTATTATTATTATTATTATTGTTATTATTATTGTTACTATTATTATTATTATTATTGTAATTATTATTATTGTTTACTATATTATTATTATTATTATTATTATTATTTTATATGGGATGTAGAGCAGAAAAGGATGATTTAATATTAGAAGATCAAATGGGGTAAATTGGATGATGCGAAGAATTTGAGTATCTGGGAGTAAAAGTGGATAAAGAGGATATACAAGAAAGTGATATTAAGAATAAAATAAATAAAGGTAGAGCAATAACAGCAATGTTAAATGGAATGTTATGGAACAGACATATAACCAGAAAAAAGTTACTAATATATAATTCAGTAGTGAGAAGTACTGTCGCATATGGAGCTGAAGTTTGGAAATTCAACATAAACTTAGGACAAACATTTTTGTCGATGGAAATGGATTTCTTGAGGAGAGCAGCAAGATGTTCAAAAGTAGATAAAAATAATTAATACTGTCATACGATAAAAAAATAATATTAGATATTCAATAGTAGATTATATAAGATACAAGCAATTAAATTGATAAGGGCACGTACGACGAATGCAAGAAGAAAGGTTACCCAGAAAAACATTGGAATAGTGTCTACCTGGAAGAAGAAGGAAAGAAAGACTTCGAAACTCGTGGGTGCAAAGAGTAAAAACTGGAATAGAACAAGAACACTGGAGGACATGGGATGGATGGATAGAGACGAGTGGAGAAGGAAAATAAAACTTTAAGCACAGAAAGTTGAGTAAACATTGAAAATCTGTGTATAAATAAATAAAAGTAAATTATTATTATTATTATTATTATTATAATTATTATTATTATATTTATGACGTAGAATATATGGCTAAAAAACAAAAAGAAGAATATGAAAAATGGGGACTTTATATAAACATTGAGAAAACTAAATATCTGAGTATAGGAGAAGAAATGGAAAATATACATTTCAACAATGGAGAACTGAAACCTAGGAACAAAATTGGACCATTCAGGCGATAACACAGAGGAAATTAAAATACAAAATAAAAACAAAACAAGCAATACGTAAATGCTTTAGACTCTGTTTGGTGGAGCAAAAATATTACGAAAAATAGAAAATTATAAATATATCAAACCATTTAACATATGGTGCCGAAGTCTGGCAAATTCCTAACAGGGAAATGAAAAGAATTTAAGTACAGAAATGGATGTTTTAAGAAGATCAGCTGGAAAATCTAGAATGGATAGAATACAAAATAAAGAAATAAAGTAAATTGTGGGTGTACAAGAGGAGCCGGACATCATAGACATTATAGAAAAGAAGACAGTGGTATGGCCATGTCAAAGAATGCCAGAGTAAAGATTGCCTAAAATTGTTATGGAATGGATCCCAATAGAAAGGAGGAAGAGAGCAAGACCGAAGAAAACTTGGATAGAAGGGGTACAAGCAGCTATGAATATCAGAGGATTGGAGGAAGACCAATGGATGGACAGAGAGGAATGGCGTTTGATTTCCGGAAGACGGCGGCAGCTGTCATGATACCGGATGACGATCATGATTATTATTATTATTATTATTATTATTATTATTATTATCATTATTATCATTATCATAAGTAATGCCATGAGTGATTTCCAAATTCTCTAGATAAATTCATTCCTCACTTCGTGAGTCGTGAATTTATCGATAATTTGGAAATCACTCGTGGCATTTGTTAGGACTATTTAACGAATAAAATTAAGCTGTTTACTCACAAATCATTATTTAACTATAGTTATTTTAAAATATTTATATATTTAATGTAAACGGCGATGTTTGAAAACAAATCAGAAACGATAAGTACGCTTCATCTGCTTCTTGTGTTTATCACTGCAACCAGATCATACTATTTATTGCCAAAGGAACGCAATATTGTAAGAATGCTCTCTAGTGGAGAAAAAATGAAACACATCAAACTGTATAATATTTCATTTCTGATGTCGTATGATGTAAATATGACAATTATATTTTTCTGGATTATTACCTGGGAAAAAATACATTTAAGAAAGTGCAAACAGTGGTTTCTTTTTTTGGTGGTATAATCAATTGCTACAAATGTTTTTATATTAACTCCTGCAAGCGCTATGTGTTGACATCTATGCACTATATATACAATCTGGTAGCCGTATTTCTTACAGGCTCAGTCACTGCAAAATAATGGTCAGACCTGCTCAGAATATTAAAAAGGAGGAGCTTTATTTAATATGGTAAATTTAACACTGATAAATATTTCGTGAAACACGACTCTGATTGGTTGTAAAACAGAAATCATTGAAATGTGATTGGTCATTGACTCCCATTTGGGGCATGAGTTAAATAGTCATTATAATTTTACCTGGGGAATGATAAGAAAGCGCTTGAGAAATATTGCAATGTTTAATTCAACATAATACTATACTGTATGTGAGCAACTATTTTCGAAATTGACCTGCGCTAAAGTCATGTTCCGTCCGATTTAAAGAATAGTATCTGACCATCCATATTCCGTCTCTCTTTACCAATAATTAAACGTGTCATTGACAAATGGGTGTAAAATCATCTTCGTTCCGCTCCCCGCTGCACGATATTAAACAGGTTGTCCTTCCAACGTCGTTTCGGTCTTCCTACATTTCTTCGACCTTCAGGTCTACAATAAAGTATCTGTTTTGATAAACAATTATTTGGCATTCTTTGTGCAAGTTCAAGCCAATTATATTTATTTCTGTATTGTCTCTCGTTTATATTACATATTTTGTAATTCATCTCTGATATTTTGATTTCTCTTTTGGTCTCTTAAATATATACCTGCAATTTATCATAAGTAATGCCACGAGTGATTTCCAAATTATCGATAAATTCAGGACTCACGAAGTGAGTCGTGAATTTATCTAGAGAATTTGGAAATCAAGAGTGGCATTTGTTAGGACTATTTAACGAATAAAATTAAGCTGTTTACTCACAAATCATTATTTAACTATAATTATTTTAAAATATATATATAATGTAAGCGGCTATGTTTGAAAAGAAATCAGAAACGATTGGTGCGCTTCATATGCTTCTTGTGTTCATCACTGTAACCAGATCATATTATTTATTGCCAAAGGATCGCAATATTGTAAGAATGCACCCTAGTGAGAAATTTATATCCAACATTATAGGTATTAATTAATTTTTGATGTCGTATGATGTAAATATGTCAATTATATTTTTCTGCAACGTCATTTCCTGGAAAATAATTCGTTTAAGAAAGTGCAAACACTGGTTTCTTTTTCTTTGTGGTATAATCAATTGCTACAAATGTTTTTATATTATCTCCCGCAAGTGCTATGTGATGGCATTCTTGCACTATATATACAGTCTGGTAGCCGTATTTTTAGAGAATCAGTCACTGCAAAATAATGCTATGACCTATTCAGAATGTTAGAAAGGAGGAGCTTTCTTTAATACGATAAACTTAGGTTGATACATTCGAGGCGAAACACGGCTGTGATTGGTTGTAAACAAAAAATCATTGAAATGTGATTGGTCATTGACTCCCATTTGGGGCTTGAGTTAAATAGCCTCAGAAATCACATTTATATTGTCTCAATTTTATGTTTAACAGAGATCGTTAAAGGCCAAATCTCAGGGTCAATTTCACCAACAGAGGTAACTATATTACGCCAATTTTCCCCGTGTATAAAGCATAGCTTAAACTGGCGTAATACAGTTACCTCTGTTGGTGAAACCGACCCTGAGACACGTATGTTAACGTTGGAACGACTACTGTTTTGTAAAATTTCAATTGAGTTTCTCTTGTGGTCTTACTTCTCAAGATATCTTCTTATTGAACCACATATCTGTTGAAATTTCCCTAATTTCTTCTCAATATCCAAATTTTTCAGGTGCGATAACATGCATCCCAGTTAATTAAAACAAGTTACTTCTTCAATTATGTTTGCTCCAATTAACAATGTACTATACGTCCATTTATGCTGGGTTTCAATAAATGCCATGGACTTTGTTTTCTTTGTTGCTATTTTCAAATTACAATCTTTTATTAGTTTTCATAATTTATAAATATTGTCCATCGCTGTGGTCTCGAGATAGCGTGTTGCCTTGTGATGCAGCAGGCCCTGGTTCGATAACCGGACGGGACAGGCTCCTGGATGAGTTTTTTTCGGTGTTTTTCCTCACCTGTAAGACAAATGTCAGGAAGCTTAGGGCCCAACGGTCCCCGAAAATCATCCGGTCATCATCATCATCCATCACCGGTGTGGAAAGCACACCTACATTTCCTTAATAAAGCTGCAAAGCATAGCATGGAAATGCTATTATTTCAGTGAAATACCTGCTCTCGGGCAGAATTACTATAGAATAATATTTATAAACTGATTTTTGTAGTTGGTTTTTTGAGGAAAATAATCTGGCCATCTGGTTTTAAAAAAAAATCTATGTTCAACTATGTACCCGAGGAAAAGTATAAAAACTAAATTTATTTACTGAAGAAAGGTTGCAGAAAATTTGTATTCGGCTACTCGTCCTTCAGATTGAAGGGTCCGTCTCTGTTGTACTTCGCAAGCCGGGAGACAATCTTCATTGGAACTGCATGTTGAATGGGAATGACGTTACAACCCCCATCTACTCGTATTTAATAAGAGTACCCCACCCCTGGTACAAAAAATAATTCAGATATATTATATTAATGCAAGAATGATAAACATGTACTGTACATCCCCGATTTATTCCTTTTTGTCACATGGTGATTTTTCATGACCTCCGCAAACACCTTATCAGAAAAACAGTTAATCAACCTCAAAATATCACTTCCTAAAATAAAATATTAGTTATCCTAAACTTTAAATATTTGCATTATTACAGATACATACATAGTGTTCTCCCAAGAGCAGGTCTTTCACTGCAAACTCAGCATTCTCCACTCTTTCCTTAACCCTTAAATTCGTAATGTATCCTTTTGGATACATCAGTTGGTTTAATTAATTTAATATTTTAAATAAATCAGATGAAAAACAACAAAAAAGAAACCACTTAAATGTATGTCTAATTATACAATATATCTAATAATAACAGTTACACAAGATTCAGTTTTCACTGCGGTCCGCCACATTTAATTAACTAACGGAAGAAATCTGTGTTTTGCCAATTTAATGGTTAACTCAGCCTTTCTTTCTATATCCGCATAAAAACCATTTATTTTAATATTGTCTATCATCTGATGTCCTTTTCTGCCTCTAACCTTCTTTCCGTTGACCATTCCTTCTAGGTCATTCGTCAGCAGGCAGTTTTCTTCTTAGCCAGTGGCCAATCCAGTTCCTTTTTCTCTTCTTTATGCGTTCCAGCATTGTTCTACCTTCACCCACTCTGTCTAGCATAGCTATTACAGATATAGAATATAATAATATATGACGCGGTTAGAATCAAATGGGTGTAATTGATTTTTTCACAAGAAAAACATTAAATTTTCGTTTCAGGTGAACTCCTATACCTAATAATCCGATTTTGATACTTAATCAACTCGACCTTACTTTTTTAATTTATTGCTATTAGCCAAGTTAGGTTTCGATGAAACAGAAATTTGGGGGATAAGAGCGTTAACGGATCTATACACAGTAAAACTGGGTCAAAGCGGAATCGCATGGGACCAATTTTTGTTTCCACATTAGACAAAATTCCGCGTTATAAAAACAACTAAAACTTATTGTAAATCTTAGATCATAGAGCACCGTATATGCTTTTTATGTACTTTGGATTAATTGTAGTTCCCCTGCCTTTGAAAAGTGAAGTATAGTTTTTATGAGCGACTTCGGCGGTAACGCGCGAAAAAAACAGTCCCGTTTCGCCAGCGTTAAAATGTCTCTTAGGCGCGTATCCTGATTAAAGTATACAGTTTCCGTTTCCGCTCATTAACTACACTTTCATCCACATCCTTTGATTCCCCGCAAATGTCATTCCACACTACATTGTGTCGTCTTTTAAAACTGTACAGCCAACCTGAAGATGCCTTCAAATCGTTATTCCCTAGGGATATAGCAACAGCTAGAGCTTGACTTTGGAGCATTGGACCAGAAATTTGGAGATTTATCTTCAATCACTTTCACTTTTTCGTTTAATGACAATGATACATACGTTTTAGCCATCTTTATTTCGTAAATTCAGAATGATACCTGTGAAAGATCGGTCTCAGAACTTAAACTAATTTAAGATTTAACAGTGCAATGGTTATTTGTAAGACAGGTATCTGTATTTCGCTTAACGGGTGAGGCCAAAATAAAATGTCAGGTAGATGTAGAATCTATATTTCACCCGGCGGCAGGAATCATTCCTTATTGTTTTTTTTGGCATAACGGAAATTCAATTAAATGAAAACTAACTTATTTCTCTGTCTTTCCGCTTTATAAACTTTTTTTCATGAGTTGTGTAAAAATATCCTTCCGTTTCCGCGTTGGACAGATTTCGTTTTATACAAAATAAATACACGTAAAATTACTATTATTTCGCCGGGACCAATAAATTTGATCACATTGTACAGATTTCCGCATTATTTACGTTCCGGATTAAACAAGTTTTACTGTACATTTTGGTTATGTTCAGTTTCTGCATCTAGACGGCAGGATCGGTGAATTCTGTAAAAAAATCTTCGAAAATATTTTCATGAGAGCAACCTGGATAGCCTCATTCATTCGAAATTCGCTAATAAATAAATTAATCGATAACATCACTCACTGTATAATCGACTTTTGCACGCACTCTATATTTTGCTCAAATTTTGTTATCGACGTGGCACATCTACGAATCCTGCTGTTTATAGGTAAGCCTAACTTGAACATGTGAGAATATGTTTTTGTATCTATCTTGTGAAATCAAATCAATTTACATTTTTGCAGAGACAAACGTGAAACTGTGTTTGTAAACACGGGGACTTGCAACATTCTCAAGGTTAAATACATTCTTCTCTCGTTGAATTCAGACAAATTTATTTGTCTCACGAAAACGCGTGCTTTAAAAATTCCCAATGGGCTGTCTGACTGGTTTTCACTCTCTTTGTTTTTGTTTAAAAAATCCTCTAGTCGAAAGGTCATATTTAAGTTCAATGCCAAATCTTCTTCTTCTTCCTTTCCAGGATTAGGTCAACGCGTTCTGTTCCGGTCTCAAGTCCATCGTTTCCTTGGCCGTCCCAAATATCTTTTTCCATGTGTTTCGTAGGTGTTGAACTTTTTGGGTAATCTTGTATTGTCCATTATGTCTAAATGTTCTTTGCATTGGTACTTGTGCTCTTTTAGTTTATCGACTATTGAAAATATCTCCAGTTCACTTTTTACTGATTCATTGTGTAATCTATCAATGCGTGTACATCCTTTTACAAATCTTAAAAAAATAATTTCAGTGGTTTGAATGTGTGAGATATCTTTTTTGTAAGTACCCAAGATTCAGATCCATATAAAAGAACTGGAACAGCCATAATTTTATAAAACCTGAGCTGAGTTTCTCTTCGAGTCTTTCGGAGGTTCTTCTTATGTTGCCACACACCATTTGATATCGGTTTAATTTATTATGTATATCCCAATCGTAGCTATATGTTATATCTGAACCAATATAGTTAAAGTGTGCTATCTGTTCTATTATTTCATTATTGATTACTATTTTTGCTCTGACTGGCACTTTGCCCTGAAAAGCGATAATTTTAGTTTGTGAAGTTGAGACTTTGAGATTATAATAGAGTCCTATTTGATTGAACATGCAAATGCCTCTTTGTAAATCATCCTGTGACTTCTGTATAATTGCCAGATCGTCTGCATATATTAAAATATTCAGATACATTTCCTTATTAATTTGTATTCCTATTAGACTTGATGTTTTCCATTTTCGTATAACCTCGTCAAAAAAAAATATATTAAACAATCTTCTGTAGGAAAATAACCTACTAACTCACTGACACAATTGGACCTGTAGGTTCATGGACGTGCGGAAATTATCTTTTTATAAATCTCTATATCTGGGGGCACGCTGTAGCGTTGTTGGTTGAGGCAGTCCGCTACAAACCGTAAGATCGAGAGCTCTAGTCCCGGTGAGGGTCAGAATTTTAAACTGACCCTAACCTTGTGATAGCATAAACTCAGCCTCTAATGGAAATGAGTACCAAGTCGCCTGTCCTGGGGGTAAAAGTGGCCGTCACGCAGGGCTGACAACCCGCCTGGATCATCAAGTGCCGAATGTCTAGAAAACGTTAGACTTAACTTCCTACTACACCAAGGATCTCCTATTGCTTGTAGTGGGTCCCCTTTACGTTCCATCCATCCATAGTAATTCTGCCCGAAGGCAGGTCCTTCACTGCAATCATAGCATTCTCATACTATGCTTGCAGCTTTACTAGGGAATTGTAGGTGTGGTAGCTTCCCGTTGCTTTCCACACCGGTGAAGGATGACGATGATGATGGCCATATGATTTCGGGGACCGTTTGGGCCTTAAAGTTTTCCTGATATTTGTCTTACAGGTGAGGAAAAACCCCGATAAAAACCTCACCCAGAAAAACTGCCCCGACCGGGGATCGAACCCGGGCCCGCTGCGTGACAAGGCAGCACGCTACCTCGAGACCACAGCGGTGGACCTCTTTACCTTATATGTGTAAAATTATTCATCTCACATGCAAGACAAATATCAGGAAACTTTAAGGCCCAACCGATCCCGAAACATCATCTGGTCATCGTAATCATATTCGCCATGTTTTGTATGAATGTGTGTGTTTCACCTTAATGTTGTGTTGTCTCGGAGGGGGTCCTCACATTGAGCTGATCACTCATCCAGGGAAGCTCTCCATGTCGGTAAAACAAAACCATGTCTGTCAGCCATAGTTTAAAATGTCACTCCCTACAGATCGTGTTACTGTAAGGGCCGGGTGGCGTGTGCCATGTAAAAGTACCTGTAAGTTGAGAGGTTAAACTACGTTAATGGAATGCACTGGAATAATGACACTGGTCAACATGATTTTTGTCTCATGAGTACCAATAGTTGTACTTAATGCAGTTTTTATCGTGTTTTCAAATATATATTCAGAATTTCTCCATCACCTACAGTTGTTTTTATTTCAATTTCAATTAATGGATTTAAATAATTATTTTTTTAATAAACTTTTTTCGCCCATTTGTCCATTGTAAAATAAAACCAAATGAGCTAACTCAGGAGATTTCAGCTATTGAAAAGAGATATCAAAGCAAATGGAATCCTAATCTGTTGGCCCATTATTGTTGGACCATCAAGAGGGATGCTCCACAGGCGAAATATAGCAGAAAATCATCATTTCTTACTTTCTAGGTGAGTCCGAATGTTCGAATATTGTGTAGTTACGAATGTAGAAAATATTGAAGTGTTTGGAATTATAAATGCCTGTCTCTCGGAAACCTTGCGTGATGGAGAAAAACCGATATCATATTTGAATTCAGGAAAAAAAAAACTATCAGAATAACATATTTTTCTTTCTGAGACAAAAAAGTTTATTTTTTGTTGCTAAATGTAATTATAATTAATAATTGTTTAATGATAGTAATTATACATTAAATAATAATTATCTCTCTAAAATACAATTTAAGAATATCTACATCTAAAAGCAAAATTTTAGCTCTGAAAGGAAAATGTGCAATAAGAACAAAAATAATGATAAACGATGTAATTATAGGCAAAGTTTGGGATGTCATTTAGGCAATGGCAGAAATTTAGATAAACACATTAAATACGATTCAATTATCTATGCGGCACAATTAAACGTACTGCATTTAATAAGACTAGAAAATAAACTATTTTGAAGTTTTACAAAGTATTGACAGTTCCATCTCTTATCTATGGATGTGAAACCTGGACATTAACAAAGGCAGATAGTAAACAAATAGAGGCTGCTGAAATGAAGATGTTGAGAGCAATAGCAGGATACCAAATGACCGATAAAAAGAAAAACGAAGATATAAGAACAGAATTTAATATATTTAATCTCTGTGAAAGAATAAAATATTATCAAAATGCTTATCTTCAGCACGTATTACGAATGAATGAACAGCGCATACTAAGAAGAATGTATAATTATAAACCAAAAGGGAGAAGAATGTTGGGGAGACCATTGAAGAGATGGAAGGGCCAATTCGGCCTATAATGAGATCGGAACAGGCCACTGGGCTTAATCCTTGTTGATGATGATGATGGTGATAATAATAATAATAATAATAATAATAATAATAATTAAGAACAGTTAATCTCGTAGACTGCGATGGGCAGGACATGTTGCACGTATGGGGAATGAAAGACTTGCATGGAAACTTCTCGTAGGAAAGCTAGAGGGAAAACGCCCAGTTGGTAGACCAAGAATGAGATGGGAGAGTAACATTAACTATGATTTGTGGGAAGTAGATTATGCAGGGAATGATTGGAAAGCATTAGCTCAGGATAGGGATGTATGGAGAGCTTATGTCCGCGCGGCATGAACCTACGGGTTCGATAGTGCCAGTGAGTAAGTAAGTATAATAATAATAATAATAATAATAATAATAATAATAATAATAATAATAATAATAATAATAATAATAATAGTGATAATACTTGAATATATTAGTTTTGAGAACTGAAAGTCCGATGCAATTTGTATGAGAGCATTAGGTCGCCTTGTTTTTTCCTGCACGTCACTAGATCCTTCTGCGACTACGAAAAAAAAGCAATCATGTTTTGGTGGCCGTAACTTTATCTGACCCGTAATCAGTAAATGGGGATAGATCAGTGAGAACGTCACAGGAAAGCTGAATTATTCACCACGTCTCTTAACGTGGCCGCATTAATCCAGGTTTTTAGCTATCGTAGAAATTAACTTCAAAATGGAACGACTTTCAGTTAAGCTGCATAAATTTGATTTAAAGAAGCTTCGTAAAACCGACCGTAACTTTTTAAGCAGTTGATATTACGAGCTACCATTTTCATTACTTCTTTTATAAATGACACTCGTTTGGTTTTAGTGACGAGTAAAAAGGAAAACAAGTCTCTCTAAATAATGAAAACTGTAAAAGAGTTATGTCTTTTGTTGTCCGAAACATATTATGTTTCTTCCTAATATAGATCTGAGGACATATTATGTAATAAAGAAAAAAGACGCAAGTTTAAGGAATTGAATTCCTAATATTGTCCCGCGCCGTAGCCGAACGGTTAAGGTAGGAAGTCTTGCCGCAGAGCTACGGGACTTGCGCTGGTTCGAGTCTCCATGGGGGAAGAAATTTTCTCATGGTATTTCGGCCAGTATGGGACCGGTGCCCACCCAGCATCGTGAGGCAATTGGGTAGCTACAATAAGTAGCGGTTCCAGGTTGAGGAACCAGCTATAACGGCTGGGGGACTCGACATGCTAACCACATGTCACCCCTACACTGGCTGTTGATCATCTACCTCTGTGATTGACACATGTGGATTGGAAGGGCCAGCAGCCGGCTGGTAAAAGGGCAACCGCTGAAAAAGTGGAAAGACCCTCAATCGGAATTCTAATATTACGTAAAACCAAAGGCTTCCTTTCGACAACCTTCATGGCAGACAATAATATGATAAATTCTTTTAAACTCTGGTAGAATTAAATTGTAAACTTTTGGATGGCTAAAAAAATTGTCGCCACACAGGAATTGCGTAAGCTAATCAATTCCTCAGCAAGTTGAATTTATAGTCCAACTTTTATAAGATTCACATGTTCCGTTGAGGTATTATTCAAAATGAAAGTATAAAACTATGGAATATTTATCTGAAAGGTCTGTCTCCTCAACTTTATTAGTTATTTAACTATAGCGCTTTCGGGACTTGTCCCATCATCGGCAGGATTCAAATTTTCTAAGAAGGTGCCACATTGTAAAAGTTACTTCGAACAAAGAGTGAAGGGAGTGAAGTTGTCTTTATCCAGTCGTTAATAACTACAACACTTTTTACGTCCTTTTTCTAGTTTTTAGGTATTTTTAGGATATCTTCAGGAATTTTAAAAGTCTTCTATAGGCATTTTATAGGTCTTCAACTTCAGAGCCCTATTCATACGTATCTAAAGTCTGTTTACCTACCATATGTGCCATTTTAGACATATTTGAGTAAGTCTACCCTTTTAAGAGTTCCGAAGTCAAACAGGATACTATAATATTTCTTTCTTTAATTAAATACAATGTTAAAGCATTTTTATTTATTTTTTACCTTTAGAATATTAGGTTCAAACCCTGCCGGGGTAGATGGATTTTTTTTTAGGATGGAAAAATCCAAGGAGCAAGTCCTCCGGGACGGACTTTGAGCCATGGGTTCCGAGTCTGAAGATTTTCAGGCTCGTAAAAGATCCTTAAGCCTGAATGAAGAGGCCTCTAAGCAAAATTTACCGAATTTCCCGTCCTAGTACTACCTTGTTTTCCTAGATGTCAGTATGAGTCGGAACGCTGATCACGGACCACTGAAATGACATCTATACGAAAACAAGTTTAACTAAATGGAAGGGATGATTTCTGTGTCTTGTCATTTATTAATTTACTTCACTAGAATACAAACTTCTAAAATTAGTATGATTCAAATTCTTCTCTGTAGGGGGAGAGCGCCTGAATCTCTGTTAAGGGAAACATAGACTTACAAGATACAAGAAGAAGAATATTAGGGACCATTCACAGTTCTGGAACTTCAGTCGAGTTCGAAACTGGAACTACACTAGGGCAGCCGCCGGATCTCCTGCTCTGAAGTTTAGGTTATACGAGGGGTAAAGGGAGAAACTCGTCCTCTACTGCCAATAAGGAAATGGTGATGTGGGAGTAGATGTCTCCACAATGAATCACTGCTCTTGACACAGGTATAGCGCGCTAGTAAGGTTTGAAATTGCTGAGATGTTGTCAGCTGTATTTCTGCTAACCGCGTACATAAAGCGGCCCCTCTCACTGAATATCCATATCGGCAACACTATCGTGAAAACGTCAGGGCCGGAGAAACAGTGGCTGGGGTATAGAGTGAAACATGATAATAAGAAGTCCATCGGGTCCGATGTGGCTGTTTGAAACAGCCGGGGAAACCCGAGTGGGGTCATTAATATGCAGATATAAATGCGTATATTTTTAAACATAAATACGAACTGAGTCTGCCATTACTGGTCGTTATATTGGCCTACATCAGTTTCATTAAAAGGTTTTCTCTTAATTAATGATCTAATTTTGTCTGTTGGGCAGTGAAACTCGATAGTTTATAACATTTTAGCTTTTGCAGGATGCAGAGAGCATTTCCTTCCAGTTTCCATCTCCGGTCATGTAGCGGTTATATAAACATTAAAAAGTTAATCTAAGCTTTGTGAATATTCATCATCGTCATCATCATTAACTTGTTTAAGTTTAGGTTGTTTGAGTTGATTCTATAAGATCTCAAAATGTGGTTGGTCTGTCCATCTTAATTCTGATCTTTCTGTATCTCGAAGCCCTTTAGGTTGATACTGCAATGACATAATTTAGGAAAGCGAGATGGGGTCCATTCTTTGAACATGTTGTAAACTATTGCTTGTTATTCTGAATTTCTTCCACTATATTCATACAGTACATAATTAGTACACGAATCAGTAGATACAGTCAGGAATATACAGAGTGGAAGTAATATAAGTGCGCAGATTTAAGCACACCCTTAGACAAAAAAAAGTAATCTCTTGATTCAATCAACCGATCGGGGAACTTCGTGAGCACTCGCAGAAGCCTTATTCACATTAACACGTTTTCAGTAATTGTACTGTGTTGTTTGCTAGTTAACGCAGTGCACGCTCAAGTAACATAAAAGAGAGAGATTGCCTTTGTGTGTTTCCGTGGTCGAGAGGACACACAACATCTGCGTTCGTAACCTCACGGGTTCGATTCCCGTTCTACTTTTTTTTACTGAATATTAGGATAGCATTTCGCCTGTAATATAGTTTCATATTTAATTCTATATTTGAGTTTTATGGCTTTAATGCACACACAAAACACATAAATGAAAACCTTCTAATAATTAAATGAAGAAAGAAAATAATATCTTCTAAAATGAAAACTTTAACAAAATTAATATCGGGTATATGAACCCTCAGCATCTATTACCGCCCTCAATCTGCGGGGGATTGATGCAATCAAATTTCTACAGTCACGTGGACTTTCGGCTAGAGCATCCCAAACGTCCTGAATTTGTGCCCATAAGCCATTTTTCGTCTTTCGTGCATCTGCAGGACAATTAGAGTTCATTATAAACAAACTTGTTAGAGGCTGTTGCTTTTGCGCAGAACGTGTGCGCATCAGTCTATTAAAATCAATACATTAAGATCACCTAGAACAAACCCTGAATGTGGTAAAATAATTGTTACAATAACGACATTAACATTGATTTAGTTCAATTGTCAAAATAAAATGTATTTAATTCATGAAACATTTTAATACAAATATCACGAAAAAAAACTACATAATCGAGGACGCGAACCTGCGACCTTCATTAACAGAAACAGTGATTGCATGCTTTACCGCTGACCTAACAGGGCACGTAGGAGTGTCTTCACTCAGTTCACGCCACATAACGCAGTAGCTCAGGGCCTGCACAATTATGACTAGTTTACTAGTGTGAACCCAGCGCTGTGTCGAGTAGGACTTAGAAGAAATATGCGTTCAAGAGATGATTCATTTTTTTGTCTAAGGGTGTACGTATTCTTTGGATGGAATAAAAAAAGTTTTAGTAAAATTTTAAAAACAATGTTCTTCCCTAAACTTTAAATGACACCTGCCTCGATAAATATTTACCGTACAAGTCTAATGTTTACTTATAAGGAGAAGACACGCCCTGTATGTCATCAAATTAAATACAATTTTGTGAAGTAAATAGCAAGGTCTATTGTTTAAAATCACACCTGGTTTTGGAGGCTAATGGTGTCTCCTCGTTACGGAAAATTTTGGAAATTATTTGTAACATATTTCATTTAGGTATCTGTTAAAGGATCTACCACTACGTACTGTGTGACGGCGTAAGCCACGTAGGTATTCCGGGTTTGAATCCTGATCAGTTCTATTATTTTAATAATGTTTGATATTATTATTATTATTATTATTATATTATTATTATTATTATTATTATTATTATTAAAGAACTGGAATGAGAACAAGAGAACTGGATGACATGGAGGAATGGACAGACGAGTGGAGAAGGAAAATAAAACTTTAGGCACAGAAAGATGTGTATACAGTAAAAATCTGTGCATAAGCTTATTATTATTATTATTATTATTATTATTATTATTATTGCTATTTTTGTTTTAATTCATGTTGCAATATTTATATTTTGGATAGATCATCAGTTGATTAATGTCTTTGATATCGTCCGATTCCCAAAAGCCAATTTTGTCGGTCCATCCAATCTTCTGGTTATAGAGGTTTCTCCTTCATG